>BPLS01024108.1:19163-40109 GCA_019656275.1 Rhododendron kiyosumense | reverse complement strand
CCAAGGCCTCCAAAACTGGGATTTATAGGAGTCACAGGCCTTGAGCTGCTTCAAAATGCTCCAATGCATGGTCGCCATGTGGCCTTCTAGCAACGGTCTAGGCTTTAAGCAGCTTCAAAATGGTCCAGTGAGGGGTGTTCTCTGAGCAAAACGTGCCTTTTACTCCAAGGAAATGGTAAAGGCCTGAAAAGCCCTTCTTTTCTGCATAAAACTTTGTAAAAGAGTAAAAGGAACTTCTGCATCCAGACCTTTGAGCTGCTTGTGAGCAGCTTGCTTAGGTCTGGATGAATCACTATCCAACAGCTCCAAGGGGCTGCATGTACGCCATCTGTCCTTGGTCTTGCTTTATGCTGAAGGATGGGGTCCACTCAGACCTTGAGCTGCTTGTAAGCAGCTTACCCAGGTCTGCCCAGTAAGAACATTCTAGGCCTTTGAGCTGCTTGTGCAGGCCTAAGCTGCTTGTGAGCTGCTTGGGATGTCTCCATGCATGGCTGCCACGTGTCTTGGTCTAGTTGAGCTGTTTGCATGCATGGATGCTTGTAAAAAAGTGATATTTGGGCCCACCAAGGCCAAAAACGCAGGCCTGGTTGAGCTGCTTGTGAGCAGCTTGGCCTTTGAGCTGCTTGAGCAGCTTGTTAGGGAGAAGCTTCTAGGCCTTTGAGCTGTTTGTGAGCAGCTTGGCCTTTAAGCAGCTTGTTAGGGAGAAGCTTCTAGGCCTTTGAGCTGCTTGTGAGCAGCTTGAGGCCTTTTCCTACCAATTAAAGGCCATATGTGACACTTGTATGGAATTAGGCCCATCTATCAATTGGGCCCGAACTCAAGGTGAATTATGGGCCTCGAATTTCTTTGTAAGCCATGTGAGCCCAAGTCGGGAAAGAAAACTTGGGTTTTAACTGATTGAGGCCCACTTAGAAGGCCTTATCATTTCTAAGAACTGGCTTGGGCTTGGATAAAACACTTAGATCTAGTGGGTCAACCCAAGTCTTCGACCAATCTTGGGCTTGGTCTTGTGATGACGAAATCTTAGACATTAATTTGGCCTAGGCCTTTGCAAACTCAACTCCATCAGTGGCCTTCAAATTGGCCTGATTTCGTGGATGACCAATCATGAGGCTTTTCAAGGCCTGAAACCATCATTCAAGGCCTTCTTCTAACCAACAAATTGATTTTATGAATTTTGGCCAAAAATGGGTGTAAACATTGCCCCCCCATGCCTTGATTCGTTACTTTTAGGATCAAGGCGTGTATAAAAAGTAAAACCATTTTTGGCATCCAAACAAGCCTCGATTCCTGTTTTAGCATGTCTTCTTTTGTTTGCCTTGCCTATGGACATTGTAAGCATTAGGCATTTTTCATACTTCGTTCAAGCCTTTGATAATAGTCTCTAAATTCAGACCTTGGAATGAGTCTGCCAACCATTTTTGTTGGACAGGCCTGTGAAAAGGCCTTTCTTACGGATAAAAGGCCTCAATCTGCATCCTTTAGGGCTACTTAGAGCAATTGGATGATGATCATGCCTAAACTAGAGTTGAATCTCAAGGCTCATAAGTATCGCCTCTTATTAGGTCTATTTTTGCCAATAGAGGCTATGTTCAGGCCTAAAAATATGTTTGGAAGGCCTGAACCCCCACTTGGAGTGTTCATAATAGAGATTCAGGCCTACTTAAAGAGCTCAAAGGGCCTTCATCTCTGTGGAAAAGGCCTTCGGTCACCAATATGAGGCCTCTTTTTGATCCTAGGTGTAAAAAAGTTCCAAACCCATGAAAGGCCTGGCAATATGTTGAAAGGCCTAAAAAGGTGGCTCAGGCCTAAAGAAGAGCTTAAGGGGCCTCATCTCCTGAAAAAAAAAAGAGGCCTGTTTAAATGAAATAAAAAGGCCTCCACCTCTGTGGAAAAGGCCTGGTATGAACTTAAAAATAAGACCTACTCTATGATTGATAGGCCTTGGCCGAACATCTTAGAGATACTTATTCGGCCTTTTAAAGGACTTTTTCCACTTAGCCCTTTCCACAACCACGATGTTTTTGTGTAAGCCAAGTGAATAACACTCGCTTTTGATGTGCCCCACAAATCCAACGTGGGCGCAATTCTAAAGCTTTGAGGCCTACAGTTGGCCTACGCTTGTAATGCCTTTTGGCAGGTCGAACAATGCTAAAAAGGCCTTCGTTAACCGGGGGAGGAGGGGGATCTCCAATCACAAATGAATCGTGGTCAAGTCCTGGAGCGTCGTCGTTTTCCTCCTGTTCTAGAACAACCACAACATGCAATTCAGACCTGTCTATAGGGCTGATGGCAGGCCTAGATAGTTCCTAACCTGCCTCAATGATCTGCTCATCGCCCAGGACTGAATTTGGATGTGGTAGCCCTTCAAAGACTTCAGAAAGCTCTTGAGAGGAGAAAATGGGCTGATCTTGCCTCATAATTGGACTTCCCATGTTTTGGCTTATTCCAGGCCTGAGATCTTATTCCCCTTGCGCCAAAACAGGTCCATCGTTTTGCTCCTCCAGGCCTAGAGATAGCTTCCCATCTAGAAGTTTTTGGAAAACTCCTGAATGTTGACTGCGACACCCAGGCCTGAGATTGTTGCTGTGATCATCCTGATGTTTATCCAGGCCTTGTCGTTGTTCAGGAATCCGTAACGGCCTGAACTGAGAATCTTGCCCCCCAAGCGCAATTTCTTGGCCTCCTTACCCCCCCGAGTGAAGGGCTTTCGGAAGCTAAGGCCTGAGAGAAGCCTGGAGGCTTGGTGTGCTTGTTAGAGGCTTGCTTAGACACATTCAGGCCTGAAGTCGAACCTAAAGTGTCAAACCGTGATATCGGTGGTGGAGTAGGAGTTGACAACTTATCCTTAAGTTTAGCCAACGATTCAATAATGGCCTGATTGGAGTTGATAATGGCCTGGTTGGATTCTTCGAGCCTTTGCAAACATGCATCCAAGGGATCAATATACTCCTGTGAGAGTTCTTCGTTGGATGCAACGGTATAGGTCTGAATGGCCATATTTTCTTCAACTTGGCCTCCAAAGGTCTGAGTATGAGGACCACCAAAGCCACCATTTTGGAATTCAGGCTGTTCGGGCAGGCCTAAATACATGATACTTGAATAGCCACGTGACTTAGCATTAAGGAGATAGGCTACCTCATTGCGTAATTGGCATTCCTCATCTTCAAGTCTGCCAATTTCGTCTTCAAGCCTTCTAACTGCATTGTTGTAGTAGTGTTGTGCGTCAAGAAACCAACCCTCCGTAGGATTGAGTCGATACTTCTCCATGTTGAGACGGTTGATCTCATCTTCAAATTCGTCGACCTTATCATAACGCCAACTAATTTCTTCTTCACAACGCCGAATCTCAAATTCCAATTCAACGTATTGAATCGACATGAATCGGCGTGATCATACCCCTTGAAACGATTAGGGTCCCACCGGGCATGCCAATGTTTGTTTCCAAAAAATAACAATTGGCCTAGGAACAGCGAGTATTGCAGTTCTAGGCCTGATGCAGGCATGCCAGGGCAGGTTTGCTGCCCAAATTCGTATTAAGGGCTGGATGCCTCAAATCTGACTTCTAATCGAATGAAAGTGCACGGCCTAAGGGTGGAGACCGTGAGGAGGTTCGTGGTTTGCCTTGTCGGGCTAAGGACTTAATATTTCCTAATCGTGTGAAAAATGGAAAGAAAGGAAGAGCAAGGCCTAAAACAGAAATAAAAGGACTTTTTATTAACGGTTTAATAAAGTCTAGTTACAAGGAAATGAAAGGAAATAAAATCTAGGCCGGGCTAGATTGGACTGAAAGATAAAATACTTTGCAGGAATGTAAAGATGATTGAAAAATAATTTGGGTAAGCCGTGAGCTTGTTTGGTCGTGGACCGAAAGATAAAAGATAATTGAAATGTAAATTGGGTAAGCCGGAGGCTTTATGGTCATGGGCCCTGACCAAGGCCTCCAAAACTGGGATTTATAGGAGTCACAGGCCTTGAGCTGCTTCAAAATGCTCCAATGCATGGTCGCCATGTGGCCTTCTAGCAAAGGTCTAGGCTTTGAGCAGCTTCAAAATGGTCCAATGAGGGGTGTTCTCTGAGCAAAACGTGCCTTTTACTCCAAGGAAATGGTAAAGGCCTGAAAAGCCCTTCTTTTCTGCATAAAACTTTGTAAAAGAGTAAAAGGAACTTCTGCATCCAGACCTTTGAGCTGCTTGTGAGCAGCTTGCTTAGGTCTGGATGAATCACTATCCAACAGCTCCAAGGGGCTGCATGTACGCCATCTGTCCTTGGTCTTGCTTTATGCTGAAGGATGGGGTCCACTCAGACCTTGAGCTGCTTGTAAGCAGCTTACCCAGGTCTGCCCAGTAAGAACATTCTAGGCCTTTGAGCTGCTTGTGCAGGCCTAAGCTGCTTGTGAGCTGCTTGGGATGTCTCCATGCATGGCTGCCACGTGTCTTGGTCTAGTTGAGCTGTTTGCATGCATGGATGCTTGTAAAAAAGTGATATTTGGGCCCACCAAGACCAAAAACGCAGGCCTGGTTGAGCTGCTTGTGAGCAGCTTGGCCTTTGAGCTGCTTGAGCAGCTTGTTAGGGAGAAGCTTCTAGGCCTTTGAGCTGCTTGTTAGGGAGAAGCTTCTAGGCCTTTGAGCTGCTTGTGAGCAGCTTGAGACCTTTTCCTACCAATTAAAGGCCATATGTGACACTTGTATGGAATTAGGCCCATCTATCAATTGGGCCCGAACTCAAGGTGAATTATGGGCCTCGAATTTCTTTGTAAGCCATGCGAGCCCAAGTCTGAAAAGAAGACTTGGGTTTTAACTGATTGAGGCCCACTTAGAAGGCCTTATTATTTCTAAGAACTGGCTTGGGCTTGGATAAAACACTTAGATCTAGTGGGTCAACCCAAGTCTTCGGCCAATCTTGGGCTTGGTCTTGTGATGATGAAATCTTAGGCATTAATTTGGCCTAGGCCTTTGCAAACTCAACTCCATCAGTGGCCTTCTAATTGGCCTGATTTCGTGGATGACCAATCATGAGGCTTTTCAAGGCCTGAAACCATCATTCAAGGCCTTCTTCTAACCAACAAATTGATTTTATGAATTTTGGCCAAAAATGGGTGTAAACAATTTCTTCTTTGCTCGCACTTCGATTCAACCTAATGCCTTGTAGTGGTTCATGAAAGAGATTTATTTTGGCGAGGCTGGATCAATCAGTTGCGGGATGAGAGAGAAAGGGGTCGTGGTAGTGTTGTAACGGTTGGGGTTTGGGTGGAGATTTGGAGGTTGAAGGAGCAAAAATGGTGGGGGAAGTGGGCCGGAATGGTTTTAATTTGTTGGGATTTAGCTCCTCTCAGGACCTCCAATCTAGCAAACTCTCAAGGCTTCCGCCCGTGGAGTCCAGACATTTTAGGGGTCTAAAGCGAACTTATAAAATGTGCCATTTATTGTACATCACAAGCAACCTTAAAAAAGACGTATCGAACTTTCAAAGTACATGGGCTTCTTTAAATAGTAGCCAACATGTATCAAAGTTCAATTATCTGCGTTGGTTGGATCAACATATCTCAACGAAGTGTAATAAAGTATCGAAGCTTTGTTTTTTCAAAATATACCTAAAGAAACTCAAAATTTTCAAATTACCCCAAAAAAAAAAAAACTCATAATTTTCAAGGTGTTTTTGTGGCTTTAATATTGATTGCTCTTTCATATTGCCACTTATTTATTTCTCTCTCATACCGGCAATAAAAGTAATCAATGTCAACTAGGAGGTAATATCAATTTGGCTAAATAAAAAAGATGGGTTATTCTTTTTCCTAATTTAATTTTTTCCACATTTTTAGTATGACGTCAAATTTTTACTCTTTTTTTTTTTTTTAAATTATTGGTTTGTCCAAACGAGAGAAATCTAAAAGGTAAAATATTATTAACAAATCTTAAAACATTTCACTAAAGACGAAAATAATCTAAAATAGATTGACTTTTTGAACTATTTTTGTCTATATTCCAATATATTTTTTATTTTGACTCATAATTTTTTTACTTTTGTAGAATCCTCTTTTCTATAGGAACCAATAATCTTCAAGAAGTTCACACAGAACTAACTAATGCAAAGAAATTTTATATAAAGACAAAAAATTATCCAACCTTTTAATTTAGCCAAAATAGCCTGTGATTGACCAATAAATGATGAAAACTTCGCATCAAATATGTACTTTTGTAGGCAAATAGGAGGTTAGGGTTAAGGTTGAAAAATGTCTGCCAAAATATATTTCAAAAAATGTTTGCAAAGCAATCTCTCTCCCCCAATATAGTAATACTTGGCGTAACTTGTAAAGAGAAGTAACCTATTTTTCTACTGAAGGGAGTGGTGAAAGCGGGAAGAGAAACTTATATGTAGTTTTGTAGGCAAATTGGAGGAAGCCGGATTCTTTGTCCGACTCCAATTCGGATAGGGGCTTGTCCCACCCTCTCGATCGTTGATATCGTAAATCAACAGCTGAGATGTGCCGAGCCAAAACGATGTCGTTTTAGAGCAAAAAGTGCTTGACACATATATTTAATCGTTAATTTGTGAGATCAACAGCCAAGAAGAGATAGGACAGGCCCCTGTACAAATTAGGATCGGACAGGGGATCTCGGCTCAAATAGAAGCCAGGAGGGTAGGGTAGGGTAGGGTTATGGTTAAAAAATGACTGCCAAAATATATTTCAAAAAAATATTTGCGAAGCAATCTAACCCCCCGAATATAGTAATACTTGGCGTAACTAGTAAAGAGAAGTAACTTAACCTCACTTGTGTAGAATTGAAATTGTGATAAATTGTCAGATTTCAACAATTTAATAGTAATATTAAAAAAAAAAACAATTTAATACTCAGTATATTAGTTGGCGTGACTTACAATGCAAAAGAATTCTAACTTATTAATTTTTGATAAGCTGTCACGTTTCAACAATACATAAGTTGGCGTAACTTGCAACGCAAAAGAAGTCTAACTTGGAGTAATTTTATTGCTTTATTTTTTTGGCCGTCATGGTTGATTTATGACAAATTTATCACAAATAAATAACAAGTGGCCTTGTTCATTTGCTAGTTTTGAATATTTTAATTTTGACAGTAGGTATAGAGAGAGAGAGAGAGAGAAAAAAAAAGGTAACGATTGGAGGGAGGGGTAATGAATAGAGAGAGAAATAAAAATAATAATTGAAAAAATATGGTAATAATTGAAAATAGAAATAAGGTAATAATTAAAAAAAAAACTAAAATAAAGTTAAGATGAGAAACTGTCGGACCGTTTTTCCACCATCTCTCCTAAAACCAATTGGTGGTAGGAATGGTTTCAATTAAGTCTTTTATGGCATTCGACATCGCACTCGCAAGTCTGTTATTAGAGCGGTCGCAGGAAGTGGCATTGTGTAACCAAATCTATGGAGGCACTCCGGGGCCAACAATCCCTCCCTCATGATGACGCTCCCGCGACTCGAACCCATAGCTTCATGGCTCTAATACCACTTGTCGGACCGCTTTTCCACCATCTCTCCTAAAATCAATTGATGGTAAGAAGGATTTCAATTAAGTCTTTTATAGCATTCGACATCGCACCCGCAAGTCTGTTTTAAAAACGGTCGCAGGAAGTAGTATTGTGTAATCAAATTCATGGGGACACTCCGGACCCAACAGAAACGAACAAAGGCAAACTGGTAACCTTTTAAACCTCATGTATTCCAAAGAATCCGCAAAAACTTTATCACTTTTTAAAATTCGTCGCGGAATAGGTAGTTTTTGGCAACAAATTTTTTTCCCGTCACCAAAAACGGCAGAACAATAAAAAAGGTTCCCACTTTGTTGTTGCTCCGATTCAAACTTGAGACCTCTAGTTTCTAAACTACCACTCTCCCACCGCACCACTTATTATTAATAATATTGCAAGATTTAATATATGCGGTCCCCTTCCATTGATGAATTCCTTAACTTATTAAATTAAGAACCTCCCATTTTCTAATCAAAATTTGATGATCCGAACCGCTCAATGTGATCAGAACGTGATTTTAATGATCCTTGGAAGAAACCAGCAGAAAATATGATCGGAAATGGCTTGATCCGAACAGATTTTCATAAAAATGCATTTATAGTGTTTTTACAAAAAAACTGCTCGGATCAAGCCCTTTTCTGTCATATTTTTTTGTTGATTTCTTGCTGATATCCTTAAAATCGCGTTTTAAGCACATTAAACAGTTCAAATTACCAAAATTTGATCGGAAACAATGTCAAACTCATGAAGTCCTTAACTTAACAAGTTAAGAGATCCCTTAATAGAAGCTCACTGTTAATACATATTACTTTTTCTTCAATAATTGTTAAAGTAATCTATGTATAATATATATTGATATATGTATAATCTATTTAAAATATAGTATTGATTTTTTCGAAATTTAAAAAGTAATTAGTCTTGCATTTGACAAAAAAATTCTATTTCTCATCGCCGAAAGGTATTATTTGGCGACGACATACAAATTTCAATTCGTAACGAATCATGATAAACCATTTTTGTTGTAGTTGCGCAATCAGATATACTTTCATGCATAAATGTGCACATATATCCAAAGCTCAAGTCACGTAAGAACTTCTTTTCTTCATAAATGGTGCCTGGAATCTCTTATTAATATTGGCAGAAGTTCCTTTAAAACCTAATAACGCATAGAACGACTTATAGCTCCACTTGTGCAAAACCTTAACACGAAGCATCTTAATGACAATGGACAATAAATTAAATTTGCATCAAGCGTAACACTCTTGATGAGCATTATTAAACAATTTATCAAACTTGTGAACATCATTATATATATATATATACATACTTAATTGTTAACGTACAGAGTCAGTATTTGGTAACGTACAATATTATTAAATTAACACAAAATGAAGTATAAATGTAGAAAGCTAAGAGAAAGCCAAAACAATTACGGGTGCCTCTAGTAGGGTATTAGCGCAACAACGTCATAAGTACCTCTTCAATGTAACCGTGTCGGACACGTCGAAGACACGCGTCATGCATGCTTGGGCCAAAGTGAAACACGTATTTGGATAGAACTTCTTGTGAAGATAGAGATTAATTTGTTGCCTTAATCCTATAATTTAAATAAGTAGGGAAACCCAATCCAAAACACAATTCTTTTCCGAACTGGCAAGATCGGACATATACGTTACAACTGTACATGAAAATCTATTAAAGATTTTTAGGCTCCGTCCCAGAACCCATTATAAGTACTTATTTTTTAAGAAGGCAATTTTAAGTTAAAAAATAATGTGTTTACGCAAATAATTTTTTTTAGCAATATGGATCTAGTTTGATAGATATCATTAAGATCTTTTGAACAATGCAAAAAAATTGAAAAATCAATTTTCATTTGCATTATTTTTGAGTTTGAAAATGTGAAATAAGTACTTATTTTTTAAGAAGGTGTTTTGGAATGGGTTAGTAGAGTAAGCAATCCGCGCATAGCAGTTTACACACAAACACTTTAGACACACACTCACATGTATATATTTTTTTTGAAGCACGAAGCACATTTCATATGAGCAAACGTGGAGAAGATCGAAGATGAGAAGAAAGCTCCATATGAGCAAAGGAGGAACCCAGTTCCCTAGAGAGAGAAAGGGTTTTCTGCAGAAGAGTTAAGGTTGGAAAAAAGGTCTCAAAATGACGTCGTTTTGATTACTTAGAGGTTGCCTTAAATTTGCAGCAAAACGACACCGTTTTGAATATCTGCAAATTGCAGCGTCCGGTGCTCGTTGCAAGGACGCCGGATTCATACATTACAACTGTACATGAAAATCTACTAAAGATTCTTAGTAGAGTAAGCAATCCGTATCAGTTTACACACAAACACTTAAGACACGTGCGCATTCTCATTTTTTTGGCTCCCACACACGTTAGAGGTGTAGTGTGTGGTTCCCAATGTGAATATGAGTGTCCTACAATCACATAGACCGGAGGTTTAGTGTACGGGTCCCAATGCAAAGGAAAAGTCTACAATACACACCTCTTACAAGTGTGTACCACATGCATCTATGGTATGGTTCATTCATAATAGTTTGCTATGTTTCGTAACTTTTGTTCTAAAACCGTAACCTTTCAATCAGTAATAGGATTCATAACATTTTCATTATGATTTATAAAATATCGGTGCATCTCGTGACTTTTATAGTAAAAAGTCGTAACTTTTTAGCAATAAATTTCGTAACGTTTAGGATTCGTAACATTTCCACTCAAAATCATAATATTTTTGTGCTTCTCGTAACTTTTATACTAAAATTGTAACTTTTCAACGTATTTTGGCGCGTCTCATAACTTTTATACTAAAATTGTAACTTTTCAACAATATGATTCATAATTTTTCAACGACATGATTCATACTAAAATTGTAACTTTTTTGGGAGTGCATACGATACACATCCAAATAAGGATGCGTATTGTAGCCAAATAAGGATGCGTATTGTAGCCTTTTCCTAATGTGAATATGAGTGTGTTTGTGATATTTATATAATGTAGTGGCTCGAATAAATGGGGCTCTGTACCGACCCCGAGGACATTACCGAGGACTCTATACCGACTCCGAGGACATATTACCGAAGGCTCCGTACCGACCCCGAGAACATATTATCGAGAGCTTCGTACCGACCCCGGAGACATATTACCGAGTGTACCCGAGGGCTCTGTACCGACGTCCGAGCACGGCACCGAAGGCTCCCGAGCAAGCCTCCTGCACCTAATGTGACACAGCATCGAGAAGAATCCTCGCGAAAGGCTGACCTAGGCATGTGCTCCGTAACCGTCATATCCAGTGCGTCATTTATGATGTCACCCGAGCATGACCTCCACGCGTTGGCTTGAAGGCCAAGTAAACCTAGGTTTATAAATACAAAGGGATGCTCATTGTGAAAGGTATGCCGTTCTACCCTAACCCTAGACCTAAACCTCTCTCCTTACATCTAACTTGATCGTTGGAGGGTCACTGGGCTTCCACAGCCCTAGTGACTTGTTGTAGGTCCAGAGGCGGAGACGCAGAGCAAACGGAGGAAGGAACCTAACCAGAACCATGGTCAAGATCCCGACAATTGGTGGAAAACGCCGGTTTGGTCATCTGAAGCATGAAATAACACTGTTCATTGCACTGTTCATGTTCTTCCCGAGGTCTATATTCTTCCCAAGGCCTATCTCTTTCCCGAGGCCATCAACGCTCTTCCCGTCATGGCCAAACAGTCGTTAGGAACGTTGTTTCTCCCTAACCCGAGGCCTATCTTTTTCTCCCTAGATCTAACTTGATCGTCAGGGGACGCACGGAGCTATAAGGAAGGGATCCGGGGGCTCTGCTGCCCGGGGGGGCGCAGGAGCCCCTACCCAGCCCTTAAACGCCACCGTTTTCTTTAAAAAAAAAAATTCTAACCACCAACTTGGAATCCTATGGAGCAGAAATGTAATTATGAGAGCCTTAGAGACAAAATTTGATTACGTCTCTTTAGAATAATATGATTAGAATAATAAAATCTTCACACCCATACAAACGGATTAAAAATTAGAGCACTTAATTTTTTAACTATATTTTTTAATATATAAACGGTCACAAAAAATTAAGTCAAGTGTGAAATTTTTCACTCCATTTGAATCGGTGCAAAGATCTTGTTAATATGATCAGAATAACAAGATTTTTGCACCGATTCAAATGGGGTGAAAAATTTCACACTTAACTTAATTTTTTGAGAACGTTTATATATTAAAAAATATAGTTAAAAAATTAAGTACTCTAATTTTTAATCCGTTTGTACGGGTGTGAAGATCTTATTATTCTGATCATATTATTCTAGAGAGACGTAATCAAATTTTGTCTTTAAGGCTCTCATAATTACATTTCTGTTCCATAGGATTACAAGTTGGTGGTTAGGATTTTTTTTTTAAAAGAAAACGGTGGCGTTTAGGGGCTGGGTAGGGGCTCCTGCGCCCCCCGGGCAGCAGAGCCCCCGGATCCATAAGGAAGGAGCCAGGAGCGGAACCCGAACCGACTGATCCAAATCTGAACCCCCACATCCACATATAATTATTTGTAATTGTAGAATAATTGAAAGCTAAATTTCAACGCTGTTTAAAATCCTTTTCGTATAAATTGGTTGTGAAGGAATCTAACCCTACTATGCGTTCGTTGGTGTGACTGTTGATAATCGAGTTCAACTTTACTAGTGGAGCCCACCAATAAGTTCTTTAAATTGGTGCGAAATTTTTTATAAGTCTATGCACACAAGTAGCTCTTTTTCCTTTCTTTTTTTTCTAAATAACGGAATCTATTCTAAGGACAAACAATATGCGACGCAGAGAGTATATAAAATCGTTAAGACCTATTGAGGCATTTATCCCACATCCTCATTCCAATTCCAATGCATTGGATATAGCTCCTAACCATCAGATTCATAAAAACATTTAGCGAATTAAACTATCTTGTTATGGATTTGTAAGTTATTTAATTTGTTCATCTTGATCATATCCATCGTGTGACCCATTGACCCGTTGCGTTTATGAGCTCATGAATTTAAATTAACAACGGGCAGTGGATATCAAAATACATCTAAGCATAAAGTGACTGAATGTAGTTGACCATTTGAGAGAGATGGTCCCAACTGGTGAAAATTTCCAATTTTTGATATTTTCAACGCATGTGATGACGACAATTGTTGTATTTTTTTTTTCTGGACATACAAAATATATTTATTGTTGCTGAAAAGTATTAAATTGTAAACTGCACTGACGTCTCTTAAGATTTCTAAAAAACACAAAGAAAAAATTCATTGGTTCTGGATAGGAGACAGGTTTTATCTGGTTTAGGAGAGAATCATTCCCGATCTTATCTTGGATCCATTTCGATGATTGCATTTGTCCGGTGCCGGCTCAAAGATATTTGGGGACGAAACGGAATCCTAATATGAGGCAATTTATCTTTGTATACGCATTTTTGAACCAAATTTTGCGAAAGGTTGAGGAAAACTTAAGGGGTGGAGATTCATACACAGCTTCTAAAGCATCCGAAAAACCTAAGCTACCACACTACCAAGAAGACTTCATCCACTTCCCTAGATCTCCCACTTCGGCAGGGAGGACGCATTCAGCAACCACGATTTGCAAGGCACTACCTCCAACAGTCGTTGGACTGCACGACGGAAGAGGTGGAGGAGGGGCGGCGGATGGTGGTTTGGGGAGGAGGACGGGGGTGAAGGGGGGATGGAAAAAAACCTCCGAGATCTAAGATGGGGAGATCAAAAAATCCCACGAGGGGAAGAAATCCCTCCCCTCCCGTCACCCATTAGGGCGTAAAACCCTGGGGGGAGAGAAAAGAGGAGATGCGGGGCGGTTAGGGTGTGAGTGAGAGAGAGAGAGAGTTGTTCTATCAGAGCTCATTTTGTTTGACATAATTTATTACCTAGTTGTATTACTCAACAAATTTTATACATAAACTAGTTCTGTCATATAATTAGTACGGAATTTTTTTTTAAACAGAGCTTCCATGAACAAGAATTTATGGAAGTGAATTGCGTGTGTCCGTTCTTTCATTTAAATCCGGACCAGCCAAAACCGAAACGAACGATTTAGATTGCGCACCTCCATGAATGTCTTATTCAGGGCCCCTCGGTGAATAAGACAATCTCAATCAGTACAAATGAAATGAGGTCAGAAATGATCCATCTCCTGCAAAACTGAACCGACCCTCTGGATAATACTTCGTAAATACTCCCTAGTAAGCACTCATCCCCTTCTCCTATTCCCTTATGATAGAGTAGATTTTGATTAACAAATAAAAAAAAAACAAATTCGCAATAGCTGGTCAACGGAGCATTAAGCTGGGGATATTCCCTTCACCCTGTCTCAAATTTCTAATATATATATTTTTTAAAACGGCGAAGAATTAATCTTTGATTGATACAATACACAAAGTCTATACGGAAAAAAGAACAAAACGGCATCTGAAATTTTTAATACTTTCTTTTTTTTTTTTACTTCGGAATATTATAAAAACGAGTTTTTCAACAGACGTGCAAGTATGTTTTTTTTGATAAGTTAAATATATATAGTTTTTGATCAGTCATGCAAGCATGTTTAAAGTATTACAAACCCAAATCAACAAAAGACGCCTCATTTTCCTTGCTATTTGCTCTCCTTGTTGTTGTCTTTAATTTGGCTATTAATTCACTTTCTTCCTGTAGCTTATCTCCGATTTCATTTCAGCTTGCACTGCCATTTGCTTTTGTTTCCTGCTGTCTTTCTGCTTTACATCTTTTACTTTTCTCATTTCTTTCAAGTACCAAAGGAGAAAAGGGGAAAAAAAGAGAAGGGAGAACCTTATTCACGAGCGGAGTAATCATAGCTGTCCATTTGCGCAATTAATGGTCGAGATTCATTTTCAATTTTAACCGGTCGCAATTGGTTTTCAATCCGGATCATCCAAAAACACTTTGGACGTGCGTGATTGAATTCTGTAAATCCTTTTGTACGGAAAGCTGGTAAAGAAGTTTTTTTGAAAAAAAAAAATAAACAAGAAAACAAGAAAATTGAGATGGCTGAAGCAACTCCTCTTACCTTTTCCGGAAAAGTCAAGGACACTCTTCTGGGGAAAATCGAAGATTGTGTGGTTGCACCAATCAGGCGCCAATTTACTTATATGTTTTGCTTCAACAACAACATTAAGAAACTTGAAGCTGAATTGGAGGAGCTTCAAAGGACACGAAAATTGGTGCAACGGGCGGAGAATGAAGGCCGCCGACAAGTGTGTGATACTGGACTAAATGTCGAGGCTTGGCTGAATTCAAATGAGGCCACGAGTAATCAGGTTGAGGGAATTATTCAAGACAAGGCCAAAGTCAAGGAAGGGTGTTTGAATGGATGGTGCCCCAATCTCAAACTGCGTTACTCACTTAGCAGGAAAGCTGTGAAGAATACCAAGGTGGTTGTTGACCTCGAGGCTGTCGGCTTCGATTATGTTAAATCGGTCTACAGCGTGCCACATGTGGAGAATTTTAAGGCGTTGAAGTCTGATCGAAGGCTTAATATGGAAGAGATCATCGAGGCTCTGAAGCATGACCAGATCGACTTGATTGGAATTTGCGGGATGGCAGGTGTGGGCAAGACAACAATGGCAAAAGAAGTTGCAGAAAGAGCAATAGGAAATAACCTCTTTGATGAAGTTGCAATGGCCATGGTCGGCATAGAACCAAACCTAAGCAACATTCAAGTTTGCCTTGCAAACGTGCTTGGTTTGAAACTTGGTGACATGGAGAGCCCGATTTTACGTGCTGATCTACTACGTAAGAGACTTTTGCAGGATAACAAGAAAATTCTTGTTATACTAGATGACATGGGGATGGAATTTGATCTAGATGCCATGGGAATTCCTTTGCGAGGTGCTAATAAGAATGTCAAAATTCTTTATACATCACGGACTCGAGATTTGTGGCATGATCTACCAACTAAAATGGAGATCACTCTTGCAACCTTGTCGGAAGATGAAGCATGGCAGCTGTTCAGGGAGAATGTTGGTGATTTATCTGATGCTCCAGATTTGAGACCCATAGCCAAACAAATCGTGAATAAATGTGGAGGTTTACCTCTTGCGTTAGTACTTGTTGGTAGCACGCTTTCAAAAAAAAGTAGAGGAAATTTCAACAAGAATATCTGGGAAGACATGCTTGATCGGCTATCTCGTGCAATCGACATTCCTTTGGATAGGATTTTGTCTTCATCTCTAGAGCTGAGTTACAATTATGTACAAGATGAGGAAGGTAAGCGCTTCTTTTTGCTTTGTTGCTTATTTAAGGAAGATAAATCTATCCTTATTGAAGATTTGGCTAGATACTCATTGGGGTTATCCCTTTTGGATGGGATAAGCGAAATGAGAAAAGTAAGGCATCGAGTTTTTGCTTTGGTTGATGATCTAAAGAGCCGTTGTTTACTGCTAGATGGTGAAAATGATAAGTGTGTAAAAGTGCATGACGTAGTGCGTGATATGGGCATATCTATAGCATCCAAAGATAAAGGTACTCTAGTATGCCATGGTGAACTATCTCAGTGGCCAAAAGAGGGCACATATGAGCATTGTATTTCCATTTCGGTGATATCAGAGAAAATTAGAGAGATTCCTGAAGGATTGATTTATCCAAATCTTGAGTTTTTACTCTTAGAATGCAAGAACGTTGAGAAACTACCATACAATTTTTTTAAGGGGATGTGGAAACTCAAAGTTTTGGAACTTATTAATTATAGTGGCATCCTGACACTTCAATCCTTAAGGAACCTTCGAACCTTGTCTCTTCAAAGGTTTGGGGGCATGTTGGGTAATTTTTCTGCAATTGGAGACTTGTTGAATCTAGAAATTCTCAGCTTTCATGGTTCATCGATCGATGAGCTACCAGAAGAAATAGGTGAACTGGTTAACTTAAGGTTGTTAGATCTGGACAACACTTGGTCACTGAATAGAATACCGCCAGGAGTCATATCACGCCTGGTACGTCTAGAAGAACTATACATCTTCCGTAGCAAATTTAGGGATTGGGAAGGAGAAGGCAACGAAGAAGAAGGGAGAAATGCAAACCTCAGAGAGTTTGAGGTCTTGTCCAATTTAAGTACTTTAGAGATCTGTATAACATGTGAGGTGCTTATCCCAAAGGTTCCAATATTTAGCAAACTAACGACCTACAAGGTTTTAATAGGCGATAAAGATGAACACGACCAATGTATGGACCAATACAAAAGGCAGTTGATAGTCACAGCATGGACTCCGATCGCTTCGGATCGTGGAGGGATTGATTCACTCTTAGGGAGTAGTGATTGTCTAATTCTTATTGGGAAAGGATGCTATGATCTGGTGAGAGAGTTACTAGCCCGAAATGGGGTTGATGGAATCCAACAATTGAGGCATCTGGAAATCCATGACTGTGATGCCCCAGGATATCTTGCCAATACAATGAACCTGGTCCAACTACCTGCTACTCCTACTCCTGTTGTTTTCCCTACCCTTGGGGAATTGAAACTGTCTGCGCTACCTAATTTAAGAGAGATATACCACGGCCCAGTTCCTGCTGGTTCGTTTGGGGAACTAACTGAAATTGATGTTGACAATTGTGTAAGATTGAGAAATCTCTTCCAGCTACCAATTGTGGGATCTCTCACTCAACTCAAAAGTCTTAGCATAAGGTGCTGTGATATGATGGAAGAAGTTATTGGGAAGGAGCAACAAGAAGAAGTGCATGTTGCAACCAACAGAATCGAGTTCCCAAAGTTGGAATACTTGCAGCTTGAGAAGCTACCAAGTCTCAAGTGTTTCTGCAATGGGATTGACCAAATTGATTTCCCTCAATTGAAAGTCATGCGACTCCAAGATCTAGAACAGTTCAACCACCTCATCCTCAAGAACAGTAATATGTCCTCCAGTTCAGAACAAACCAGCGACATTGGCTTCCTTTCTCTTTTCCCCCCAAAGGTATGCATGCATATGCTTTTCGTTTCCCTTTTTTATCGTCAAGAAAAAGATGTTGTAATTTTAATTGCTATATTGTTATGTGGGAAAACAGTACTATACGTTTGTGCAAGCAGTCTGGCAAAATTTCAAAGGGAAACAATTGAATTTAAAAATAAATGATTGACTAAATAATCTTGTGTTGCAAAGATATGTTTACTAATTTGATTGTTATTCTTCATCACTGCCATACATAACCCTTTCACCATGTAGGCTATGGGCTAGTAACTCGGACATAATTTTAAAGCTTAAAGTAACCCACATTTACAAAGTATCTTGCTCAAAATTTGTCAAATACAGTATTTGATTTTATTCTTTTTAATTCAAAAAAATGTGGAACTCATGAAAGCAAACCCTAATTTGCATGAATAGATTATAGAGATGCTAGCGAGTCTTGCTTTAATTATAAATTGGAACGTAAAGTCATTTCGATTTGGACGTAAGTCAAACTGAGGCAAGATGTACCATGAATAACAGTGAAACAAGAACATTAATCACTTTTTCGTTTTTATCGTCCTTTTCCTCATGAGATTGTTGACATGATTGTGCTGCTTTGCATTGCAGGTTACATTTCATAGCTTGGAGTTATTGGAACTAAAAGGGTTCACGAATTTGGATGACGTATGGGGCAGTGAACTTTCAGCCTTCTCATTCTTTAAGTTGAAAGAACTCGAAGTGGAAGATTGTGGAAGTTTGAGAAATATGTTCCCTTTTTCAATGGCTGGTGGTCTTGTGAATCTCCAAAAACTAATAATTAGAAATTGCTTGGAGATGGATGTAGTAGTTGGCGGGGAAGAAAAAATAGAAGATGGACAAGGTAGAGAAATAGAGAAAACTTTGTTCCCTCAGTTGATAGAATTGGAACTTTGTCGTCTACCACGTCTGAGGAGGTTTTGCGACTCCACTCATCCTATAGATGATCAATTGTCACAGCTTAGCAAGATTCACATATCAGACTGCCCTAGAATGGATGCGTTCCATTTGAAAGAGGTATGTTTGTCCATTCTTTGACAAATTCTTTCTAAGTACTATGGCAACATATCCCTTCTTGCCTTCTCGTCTCTTCTTTCATAGGCTGCAATTGTTAAGTTATTGGAACTGCAAAAATGATAATGAATCATGCAAACTCCATGTGTCGAAAAGGTAAGTATCCTATATTCAAAACAGGATGGTGTACATGTGGTAGGACCGTAGGAATCCAACGTGTAATTTGTGAGTAGATTTTTCTTTTTTCTTTTCAATTTTACCTATGAAAGTTTCTCACAGTTTGGCAGACTGACAATGAGATTGACATCCACATGGTGTATTTGTTCACACTTACATTGCTGCTCCCTTCTATTTTTCTACGTAATTCCTTCGGCTTGCCTGCTCGATACCCCAGAGTTGCAACTTAGTGGCTGCCTTCAGTTGCTAGTCTCTCTTCACGAAAGTGAGTCAACCAATTCAAGCTCCCTTTGAATGAATTAAGCCAGAAGCTAAGGGCATTTATTTCTCAAGAGGCAGGGAAAATTGCTTTCTTCTCCTGTTGCTCCAGAAATATTTAATTTCTTTAAAATGTTTCAAGTTTTCATGTTTGGGGAACTTGATTCATCTCTTTCAATGTGTCCATGATTCTAAGCAGTTGAAGGCAAAACCTACTACATCCGTACATAGAGTACGTCTCCCTTTATTAACTTACTGTTTGAGTAACTTTATAGAATACAATACATGTACCCTATTCCCTGTTCCTTTGATTCATGTCTATATTCTTGCTCATGTCTATATTCTTCGTCTCTATTCATTCTTTGAACACATTTATTCAAGTAACTTCCATAATACACCACCAGAATATTTTTGCAAACAGAGCTTTGTGTTCAGATGATAGTGTTGAATTTCCAATCAAGTTGTGCCACTCGTTTCTGTTACAATATTGAGAGAGAGTGGAAACAAAATTTGTATCGATGTATTATGTCTACAATACCAACGGCAGACCATTTAGCAAAACCATTGGCTTACTATTCTTACAATAACAGGTAAATAACAAAATAACATCTTTATCACTACATTCACAGTTTTAGTAGATTTTCCTGATTCCAGCCGGCGGCCGCTACTCTTATCTCTAGTTTAGGCCTAGGAATTGCAATGTCAGCACATCAGTCTTTACCATTTTATATGGCAGACCTTGAATTTCTTTCTCGAATGTTATATAAACTATGTTTAAAAGAGAAAGGAACAGAATAGGCACCAACGTTATTGGAGATTCCAAATCGTGTTGTAAAATGTGGTTGGCCACTTCAGATTTCTTTTATTGTAGAGCCACTGAGACCATATGCCTGACTTCATCATTGTGGGAATCTGCTCAATGGATATTTGGATGCGAATATTCGGCATTCACTGAACTCAAAACTAAACTAAATTAAGGCATAAAGAAACAAACAACTCTGTAGAAGATTGTCTTTTATGGGCTTTGTTTCTATTCTTCCTCGTATAGTCTAAGCAGCTTTATTTACCATGAGAAAGCATACAGGGAGTTTAGTTAAATATACATATATAGTGAAGGTGTGGTTCTTTTTGGCCATGTGCCTTGCTACAAAGACTATAGTAGGAGATTTATATATGTATGCACGTGTGTTTTGTGCTTAATGTGCACATGTGTTATGTCCTTAATGTTTCCTCTGTTCATTTAATTTCTTTGTTCACCCCAACCTCGTCTAAGAAAGTTATTTGATGTTTTCAGAATAATAGAAAAAAGGAGGAGGAGGAGCAGAAGAATAGGAAAAAGGAGGAGGAGGAGAAAGAGGAAAAGGACCTGCATGAGGAAGAGAAAGGATTAAGAAGTCGTAAGTTCTACATGCATTCTAGTTTTCAAAGGGGATCCCCTCAAACCTCAAATGTTAGAAAATTTGACGATTAGATATGAAATAAATGCTCTAACAGATCCCTCAAACACCAAATAATTTGAAGTCACCCCTCAAATTTCCTTTCTCTCTCTTCAAATGTGGAGAATGCCCCTCACCTCTCACCTCTCAAATCTCAAAATATTGTTATTTTATTACTTTCTTTTACCATGTTGCACCAAACAATATACAAAAAAAGGATGATATTATGATGCAAAAAAATATTGTTATATATATATATATATGTAATTTTTATTGTTTCACAACAAAAATTAATCTCATAGTCTCTTGTCTTTCTTTCACATGTTTTTCTTTTGTCTTTAAGAACATGAATTTTTCAATTTAAAAAAAGTTTAATTTTTTGAGAAAAAACTAAGTGTTTGAGTTGAAGATACAATATTATAAAGTTATTGCATATCACAATTATCTAAATAGAATTTAAAAAATATATCACAATGAATAACTTTTGTAAGACGGGGAGAGTAAAATGTTATTTTCCATCTGTCCCATAAAGAATGTCCATTTTCACTATTTATATCT
>BPLS01024108.1:0-18763 GCA_019656275.1 Rhododendron kiyosumense | reverse complement strand
TATATATATATATATATATCTACATACACAGTCAATCTCAAATGAGGGAGTCCGGACCTCCTTATTTCTTCTATTTTCCGATCGAATTTCAATAATCCGAGCCGCTCAAAATGTTCAGAACGTGATTTTAAGGGTATTTGTGAGAAATCGGCAAAAAAAATGATCGGAAAGGGTTTCATCCGAGCAGTTTTTGTTTGAACCGTTCGATAAAAAATAAACAAAAACTGCTCAGATGAAACCCTTCCCGATCATTTTTTTTTGCTAATTTCTTGGGCGTATCCTTAAAATCACGTTCTGAACACATTGAGTGGCTCGGATCATCGAAATTCGATCAGAAAATGGAGGTCCGCATTTTATTAAAATGAGGTGGTCCTTATAGGAGCCGGACTCTGTGTGTGTGTATATATATAGTCTATAAAATATTAGTTTTATAATTATTGTCTAACAAGCTTGAACAAAAATACATAAATGTACACAAATAAAAGAAAAGGTAAAAATATTGTACACTATTAATGTTGTACCCTACTGAAATTGTGTCCTACATTATTCTAGAGAATAGAAATCATTTATTATTGACTATGAGTAGGGATGGTAACGGGGCGGATCGGAGGTGGATATTGACATATCCGAATCCGAACATTCCATCCGACCTCTGAATCCGCCCCGATCCCCGATCGGATATATTTTCTTACCTCCGAATCCGCCCCGAACGGAGAATGGAGATCCGATTGGAGATTCAGATATCCGAATTTGAAAAGAAAAGAAAAAACCAGATTTTTTATCAAAAAGAGTATTCGAGGTGGATAGGAGGCGGATTTTTGTTTAAAAATAAATAAATTTTTTGATATTCGGGGACAAATCGGGGATAGAGATCGGATTCGGGGCAGATCGGAGGCAGACTTACCTCTGAATCCGATCCGATCTCCGAATTTTTTTTTTAAAAATAAATCTGAATCCGCCCCGATATCCGAAAAATCTGAATCCGCCCCGATATCCGAAAAATCTGATCCGTTCGGGACGGATAACGGATCGGATACGGACGGGTCGGCCGAGATGGCCATCCCTAAATGTGAGTTGATATCTTCGATAAATTCTCTTTCGATGAAGATATCATGCAAGATGGGTTGGACTACAAAAAGAAAGTGAGATGGGTTAATATTTATAAGGCTAAAATTTTACCTATAATTCATTTTTTCTAAGTTCACCTGGGCTATGGCCCAAGTCACTTCGACTATACTTCTGCCAATACCTGAACGATTTTTACTACTCCTTTTAGTTATGTTTTCTATTAATTACTGAAATCCAGTTACGTAACAGTTCATCTTCTTGGTTTCTCTTAGTTGACAGCAAAGGAAAGGGAATCATGCAGAGCAAAAGCAGTGACAACAGACACGGAGCTGAAAACAGAGGGTCGGTGGTGGCAGGAGGCGTAGGTACGGTGGAGGAGGTGGTGCCGCCGACTGGGAGAATCATAACTCCGAACTTGAGAATCTTTACTTATGCGGAACTGAAGAGTGCAACAAGGAACTTCAGGCCGGACACGGTGCTCGGAGAGGGAGGATTCGGGAAGGTTTTCAAGGGTTGGGTGGATAGGGAGACCTTGGCGTCGTCGAAGCCTGGCGTCGGAATGCCGGTTGCTGTCAAGGAACATAATCCTCATAGTTGGCAAGGACTCCAAGAGTGGCAGGTAATTTGGTATGTGCTTAGATTATATTAAACGATTGTTTATTTGTTTAATTCAGTTGGTATTCTTTAGTGTTTAGTGACTTTTTTTGCAAATTTTTGGCAAATTTTTAGCTGATTTAGCCGTTTTTCATTGCTAATCTCTTACTCTTAGAATCTTGAACAAATAACAAATTTCCAGGAATTTTTGAGCTTGAACAACTCAATGATCGGATTGGAAGCTTATATATATACCGTTTTTGAGAAAAATAAAGTCACCTTGAGTAATACTCAACTAATAAGTAGAAAAAACTAAAAGATTTAAATTTTGGTATCCTCGTTTCCATCTGGCATAAACACATCTAGATTGTATCTTGTTGCTATGTCGACACAAAGGAGGATAATTGTTTGCAGTTTTGTTTATAATTGTCTTCTTTTTTTATTTATAATTATCTTTAATGGATCATAGAATTGTGGGCTCAGGCGGAGGTGGAGTTCTTGGGGAAACTTAGCCATCCAAATCTTGTTAAACTCTTGGGGTATTGTATGGAAGACAATCGATACGTCCTAGTTTACGAATATATGGAGAAAGGAAGCTTAGATGCCCACCTTTTCAGAAGTAAGTACATGTCCAAAATGATACATCACCACATGCATGGTACTTTCAAAAGCGAATATCATGTTCAACAAATGAGAAAATTAAATTACTTACTGCCTGTTTGCCAGAGGTTGGAGATCCTATTCCATGGGATACGAGGCTCAACATAGTGACAGGGGCGGCTCAAGGCCTCACTTTCTTGCACACAATGGAGAAACAAGTGACCTACCGTAGTTTGACGGCATCGAATATATTGCTCGATGGGGTAAACTTGGCTCTTTTTTTTGTGCACACTGACTAGTATTTTTCACTCTACCATAGGATTCTCAGTTGTGTAATGCCACTAAAATTGCAATGGAACATACGATGGGAATTGGAGTCCTGGCCTCATTTCTACAGCCATTTGGATGAGCTTTAACTTGGCACTGGATCTTGAGTCCCTCGGTTCTAATGGAAACCCAGTTGCATACTTCCATTCGATGGGTTGATCATGAAAGAATCCTATAGTTGTGATACTAAGAGTGCGCGCCTCATTCCTATGGCCCATTTTTGGAGCCATTTACAGGATTCTAATATTGGAACGATGTTCTGTGTCTCCCCACATATTGTGTCTGGTTCTAGTGCACTCTTAGTAGCGTGATTGTGCCTCGAGATTTGTGGATTTCAATATCCCCACCATATCATGGTCCTACAATTGTATACTTGCATTAGAGGGAAAGGCTACAATACACACCCTTTATTTGGGTGTGTATCATATGCACCCCCTAAAATATTATGAATTATAGAGGAAATGTTACGAATTATATTGCTAAAAAATTACGAATCGTATAAAGGTTACGATATACACCAAAATGTTATGAATCATAATGAAAATGTTACGAATCGTACTGCTGAAAAGTTATGAATTCTAGAACAAAAGTTACGAAATATGCTAAAATGTTACGAATGAACCATAAAATAGGTGCATATGATACACCCTTTTAAGGGGTGTGTATTGTAGACTTTCTCTGCATTAGAATATGGGTAAAGGAATTTGTGTGGACAGATGATTCCTATCTCTTTTGTGAATTTTGTAGGATTTCAATGCAAAGCTTTCGGATTTTGGGTTTGCAAAGTTGGGTCCAGGTGACGGCCATTCCCACGTGACAACACGCGTTATCGGTACATATGGTTATGTGGCTCCCGAGTACGTCGCCACGGGTCATTTGTATGTGAAGAGCGATGTCTACAGTTTTGGAGTGCTGTTGCTCGAACTATTAACCGGCCTAAGTGTGGTTGACATAAAGCGACCTGAGGGAGCTCATAACTTGATAGACTGGGCAAAACCTTCACTAGTTGATAAAAGAAAGCTGACGAGAATCATGGACCCAAGACTGTTCGGTTGGTACCCTCTAAAAGCTGCATTCAAAGCAGCTGAACTTGTATTAAAATGCCTGGAATCACACCCACAGAGCCGCCCGCCCATGGAAGAAGTCTTGGTGACACTTCAACATATTAACTCCATCAAGATGAATCCTAAGGAGTCTAAAGCAAGCGAAAATATAGTGTAGTCAGGATTGCTCTCCACTTCACCACAACCACGGTGGAAATGGTGGAGCCCCCTCACCCTTGCGTGGGTCGTCCAGATGATATTTTGTACGGTTGTTTTTGCAGTAATTTTTAGGAACTATATTTCCTGATTTGTTGTACGAACTCGTGTCTAAATTCAAAGGTTATTCTATGTGCTGTAGCTACCCAAAGAAGTTCCGGAATGTTGCTAAGTAACTCGAGGAAGAGAGGTAAATACAATCATCCGTATCAGGATTAGATCCAGTTCATATTCACAAGTGTCATCTATGCCAAATCGCCTTGCAATTTCTAGAGTCCTTGCCGACTATCCGGATTAGGTTTCTTGACGGCATGTGAAGGGAGTAACGTAAGCTAAAGCTGGTTCTTGCTTTTCCGTCAAGTACAAGTGTAATTCTGTTAGTTAGTGACGTGCAAATGTAAGTCTGTTTAGTTTTCCATTTGATAAGTTGTTCTCCATATAAAGGGTCTCAAGCTCAGTGAGCCGGGCATTGGTCAAGCAATCAATCAAGCTTCATGGAATGAAAATGAAATTCACATTTCTCTCTCTCTCTCTAGATTAGATTCAGGCATTCCGACGCCGGGCTTCAACGGCGCTCCTAAGTCCTATCCTCCCAACCCTTGAAAACCTTCCCCAATCCTCCCTCTCTGACCACTGTCTCCAGCGAGGGCTGGCCTAGGGGTAAGCCCAATGGACTTGGACAACTCCTGGGCTGGGGCAACAAATATATTTTTTATAAGATAAACCAAACCAAATTAAACCGAATCTTATGTCTCAATCACTTAGAGTTGGCTATATGAATCCGTTTTCTCCATTGAGCTCTGTCAATGATCATTTGTTCACACAAATTCATTATACTCATATTTTTGCGCACAACAATATTTAATGACAATTTAGGTCTACCCTCCCCGTAATCTAAGCTCTGACTACTTACTAATCATTTATGTGACCACAGTCCGTAAGGTTAATACATCAATAATACTACCAACCTATACTCCAGTTATTTAAAAACTTCAAAATTTCAGTTCGATGATGAACAATATCCGATTACATCATGTTTCCTTCAGTAAAAGTTTTGAAACCATCTACATGCTTTATGATCTAAATACCTTCCAAGGATTTGTTATTCATAATTCATGGGTTTAATTTGCCAACAAAGTACTCCAAAACCAACTTGACAAGGTGTGTTTCAGAACTCAAAATAAGTATTTGTCTTTTAAAAAGTCAATTTTAAGCTAAAAAATAATGTGTTTATGCAAATAAATTTTCTAGCAATATAAATCTTGTTTGATAGATCTTATCGAGATATTTTGAATGGTGCAAAAAAAATAGAAATTTTATTTTTATTTGTATTATTTTTTAGTTTAAAAATGTGAAATAAACTGCTTATTATTTAAAAAGGTTTGTGAAACGGGGCCTGTTGCAGAGTTTTTTCATGAAAATATCCCTCAAATTATCACCATTTTTTCTACTTGGTCCTCAAACTACAAAAACCACCTATTTCGTCCTCTAACTATCCACATCCCACCTATTTCGTCCCAGCCATAACTCCATCCACATTTTCCGCCCCAAAACACAGCAAATGGCATTTTCACCTACCAATGTAAGGGCAGAATAGTACTTCCACCCTTCCCAACATATCTGGCGGCAAAACCAGTGGGTTTCCCTCCATTTTGGCCTCTATGTACACCCACACATGGGGATTAAAACAAAGATTATACTGCCTTTTTCTCCTCCCAAAATTGCTTCTCTTTTCCCCTTTCTTCACCATGGTGCGACTCAGTTTTGGTATAGGGCAATACAGAAATGTAAAAAATCTGGTTCAAAACTGTCAAACCAACTCACTAAAACAGTAAAAAATCATTCCAGATTACAGTAAAAAATTTGGACTAAAACCAGTCACAGATCAATTCATGCAAACCAACTCCTCACCCCCAGATCAATCCAGTTAACAAAAAAATACACCAAAGTTTGTCATCCAGACTCCAGAGGCTTAACTGTGATGTGTTCAGATTCATAGAATGACCAGAGGCTTCACTGAATGTTGTCAGAATATTCAAAAGAAATTTTTTTTTTTTGTTTGGGTAAATTAATGTTATATTGAAGCAAAACCGTTTATAGGTGCAAAGGGGCATACCCGAGAACAAAGCAATACAAAGAAAGCAAGCTAGAAACAGAGGACAGTAACTCACTTAGGAGCAGCAATACAACTCAATCAAGAAAAGACCCAAAATGAGTAAAACACGTTATAGAATACCTCACCGTGGAAACACATTGAAGCACCCATTGCACCCAATCTCATGTCCATAGGATCCGAAATCTTAAATTACAAAGAGTGAAAAACATCCCCCAAATCTCTAGCTTCAGGCTGCCGTATATTATAATGCAGTAGAAATAGAAACTTGTATATGATCGAGAGAGAGGGGAGTTTTTCGCCGATCTGTCCAAAATTTGGAAACGATGGAATTTGTAAAAATAGTCTTTCACGCACTTTGAAAATGCGTCAAGGTCATCGCGCATACATGAGATGCGTTTTACAGAGCTTGCGTGACCACAAATTCCAGCTCAGCTTATCACGCATATTGGAAGTGTGTTTTTGTTTAGATCACGCATTCTTAAGATGCTTTTTCTTGAGTCACTGACGAACAGTCAGTGAACAATACTTAGTTTTTTTTTTTTGGTTATAATCGTCAACACTCAACACTTGCATGTTCCCAAAGCCTTCTCTCTTTCTCTCCCCCAGAAATCTCTCTGTCTCTCTATTCAATTTTCTGGGCCTTGTTTGCTCAACAAAACGAAGCTGCGGCCATGGCTGCCGCAGGACCAGTCTCACCCACACCTCTTTTCTCCTACCTCTTTTCGCTTCTTCCTCTCTCTCCTCCTCCCTTCTCCTCTCTCTCTTTCAGATTTTAGTCCTTGAAAACGCAGCCTCATTTTCGTTAAACCAAATATGCTCTCCACTCCTTCACTCAATCGATCCAACAACTCTGATGATTCGCCCTTGTTCTTCATCTCCATAGCGTAATTTATTGTCTCTCTCTTAGGTTTGTAGGGGCCCGGAGTAAGCAGACTCGGGCCAACCCCGAGGCGTCTCCCATTGCACATCCCAGTCTGGACCCTGATGCCCAACATAGCTTAGGCATAAGGCAATGCCGTTAAAGGCTAGGGCAACCTTTGGGATGTCATTTAGTACATAACAAAGCGACCATGCACAATGCCTAGGGAACAATCCCCCGTCTTGGTGAACCAGGTCCCTCGGGAAGCGCGTCACCATGACATTGGCCGAGACGGTTATTGCACGAGAATCATCATTGGAGCTGACCTGATCATGTGTTCCGTAACCGCCTTATTCCATACGTCGCCTATGATGTCACCCAAAGCAGTTACCCCAAAGCAGTTACCCGAGTGAACCCTCCACCCGTTAGCTTGGATGCCAAACAAAGCAAGGCGTATGAATACAAAGGGGTTCTAACCTAGAGAGATATGTCATTCTACCCTAACTCTAAACCTATACACTTCTCCATACATCTAACTTGATCGTTGGAGGCTCACTGGGCTTCCACAGCCCTAGTGACTTGTTGTAGGTCAGGCGGCAGGCGCGCGAGTGGCAGAGAAAGGAACCGAAACCGACCCGTGGTCAAGATTCTGATAAACCGAACCTCTACATAGTTGATTTAGGTTTTTTTTTTTTTTTTTTCATAAAAAGAAGAATATGGGTTTTGTTGATTTGATTTCGTTTTGATTTTTGACAAATGGAATTTGTTTCATTTTCCACCACGCAACCAAGATGTAGGATTTGGATCGAATTTCAGTGGATGTTGATGAATGTTTGCATTGGAGGGCTTATCAATTTACTGCGGATTTGAATCCATGAATACTTTTTTTTTCCCTTGAACAGATTCGAGGTAACCTTTGATTTTCCAGTTCTCACAAAATGCATTTCCAAAATGCGCTATAAGTTGAGCTGGATTTTGTGGCCACGCAAGCTCTGTAAAACACATTTTGTATATACGCGATTACTTTGATGCATTTTTAAAGTGCACGAATTACTATTTTTACAAAACATAGATATTTCTCCTATTTGTTTCAAAATTTTGGCCAAATCGGCGGAAAACTCGGGGAGAGGGGGGAGAGTGTGGGTTAAGCCGTATTTGGGAGTTAAGAGACAAAATTCCAATTTTGCCCTTCAATATGTCATGTGCTTGGCATGTGCTATGTTTTTGGATGAAAAATGAGAATGGAGTTAGGACTGGGACGAAATAGGTGGGTTTTGGATAGTTCGAGGACGAAATAGATGACTTTGGTAATTCGAGGACGAAGTAGAAAAAATAATAGGATGATGCTATGGTGTCCCCGGTGATTTTGGGGACACTGTAATTTTTGGCATAACAGAACCCTTGCAAGCATAACAAAAATCATTACAAGTATAATAGAACCATAACATGGCATAACCAAAAACCAATCAAGGCATAACCAAAAATCAACCAAGGCATAACCAACCAAGTTATGCCTTGTTATGGTTTTGGTTATGCTTATAATGGTTTTGGTTATGCTTATAATGATTTTATTATGCCAAAACTCCCTATTGTGTTAACAGTTAACACACAAAGTTGCGCTCTTGTTCCCCACCCCCCTCTTTCTCTCTCCAACTAGTTTTCTTCAAGCACTCCCCCACCCCTCACTTCCCTCCGGGCCTCTCCCCTCTCTCTCTCTCTCGCGCGCGCGATGCATATGGAAGCAATAATTCAACAACTCAAAGTCAAGACAGGTCCCTATCAAACTCTACCTCTCTCCAATAAGGCCAAAAGTACCCATGAAACCCAAAACACACGACAAGGCCGAAAGCCAAAACACACGAAACCCAAAACACACGACAGTTAAAATAGGCTAAAAAAAATCAATTCAATATACAAATGTAATGAATTGAAAAGTAAATACCTTATAATATACTCCCTCCGTCCCTATTTAATTATTCACTACGATTTTACGTTCATTTTCAACGGCTTATATCTTTCGACGTATATTTTGTTTTATGTTTTTGAAATCATTGTTTAATGGAAAAAATTGAGATCTTTCAAACAAAATTCATATTACATATTTTTTGCAATATACGTCGAGAGATAAATCGTTGAAAATATACCCAAAACCGTAGTGGACAATTAAATAAGGACGGAGGGAGTAATAATTATACATTCCGATAAAAAATATATATTGTATCAAGCCGACCCCGATAAAAAATAATTTTTGTTTTCTATTTGCTCCAAAAGACATCTCTACCCTCTACGTTTGTCCATAATCCCCCAAAACCCTCAAATGTTATCCTCTCCTAAACACATTATATAAATCTTACAAAATTGATTAAACTAATATTTATACACATTATATCCCATAATTAATGATCAAGGGCAACATGGTAAAAAATCAATTCATAATACACATATCTCCTAAACACTGCTCATGTTACAAAATGTATTCTGCGTATATTATTCAAAACATATTTTGATCATAATCCAAAAAGGCAAAAAGCTAAAAAATCTAAATCTGCTCAATTGTCTCTCACATGTTATCTTCCACATCTCTAGCTAGTAGCCAGGGAAAATATGGCAGAAGAAATTGTAGTCGATATCGCAGGAAAATTTTTGTCGACTTTGGGGTCGGATTCAATTAAATAGTTTGGATTAGCATGGGGTTTCAAAGAGGAGCTGAAAAAGATGGAGAGCATGGTCTCCACCATAAACAACGCTCTTTTAGATGCACAAGAGTTGCAGATGAACAACCATGTTGTGAAAGAGTGGTTACAGAGGCTCGAACTCATACTTTACAATGTTGGTGACTTGTTTGATGAGGTTGCAACTTGCAACTGAGACTAGGAGAAGGGAAGTGGAAACTCGTAATAGCTTGGTGAGAAAGGTACACTACTTCTTTACAAGCCCAAATCCACTTATATTTCAATATGTCATGGGTAGTAAGTTAAATGAGATAGAGAAGAGGCTAGATGAGATTGTTAAACAGATTGGTCAGTTTGACTTTGTTGCGACACAAGTAGGAAGACCAATTGAGACGGAGACCGAAACCTGCCCCTCAGTGAATACTCGGAGGATTATCGGAATAGAAGGCGACAAAGAAAGATTAGTATGCTTGTTATTGTCCTCTGGTTATAAGGAGAATGTTCCCATCATTCCCGTAGTGGGAATCGGAGGTCTAGGGAAGACCACACTTGCACAATTGGTATACGATGACCATAGGATTATGAATCATTTTACCAAAAGATTGTGGGTGTGTATCTCTAATGATTCTGATATCAAAAGAATCCTACTGAAATTAAATATTGCAAGCGGATGGGGACAATTGGCACAGTAGTTTTAGAAAAGAAGGACTTCAGCAGTTGCAAACGCGAGTTACAAAATTGTTAAGTGACACTAAGTTTCTCCTTTTTCTAGACGACGTATGGAATGAAGACATTGTAAAGTGGAATAGATTGGGGGATTTGTTGAAAACAGGAGAAAGAGGAAGTAGAGTTGTTGTAACCACACGTAGTGAGACGGTTGCTTTAATTGTCAGAACCAGCAACATGGAATCATATAAACTTAGAGGTCTCTCAAACAATGAATGCTTAACAATATTGGTGAAATTGGCGTTTACAGAAGGGGAAGAGGAGAATCATGAGGACTTAGTCAACATCGGCAAAGAAATAGTGGAAAAGTGTGGAGGTGTACCTCTCGCAGTTGTGACCTTAGGATCATTTTTATTTCCTAAAAGAGACAAGCGGTATTGGCTGTATGTGAGGAACAGTGAGATGCGAGATATTGTACAAAGTGAGAATGATATCTTACCCATAATGAAGTTGAGTTATGACCAAATGCCGCCAAATTTACAAAATTGCTTTGCATATTGTTCATTGTTTGAGAAAGACGAAATTATCGATGGAAAAAAGTTGTTATATGCTTGGATGGCCCAACGGTTTGTCCAATGTTTAGACGGGGCCAGAGAATTAGAAGACATAGGTGAAGGATATATTCTCGAGCTAGTAAGAAGGTCCTTTCTTGAACCATATGATGGACGAATCTTTTCTAAGCCAGGTGGAAGGGAGCATTATAAAATGCATAATATTGTTCATGACCTCGCCACATCATATGTATTCATATGTTAACAACAAAATATCATCCTTATATAATATATTTTTTTATGTTTTTATTTCTCAAACTATCATTCATTTTTTTACTTCGTCCTAAAACTACAAAAAACCAACTATTTCGTCCTTAAACTATCCTAATCTCTCACTTGTTGAGTCCAAAGAATGGGATTTTGACTCATTAAGGCTCCGTTCAGTTGTCGAGAAAGTTGTGTGAGAAATTGATTCCCAGAAAAAGTGAAGTGAGGTGAAGTAAAAGAAAAAGAAAATTATTTTCCTATGAGTGTTCATTTGACAAAAGAATTTTGCAAGAAAAATTAAGGTTTAGTTGTTCATTTGTCAGGAAAAAGAAACTTTCGGGAAAATTTTGTGAGTGTTCACTCATTTTCCTTTTCCCGCGACGCAAAATCCTGTGTTTTTTGCAGGATCACTTTTGCAGGAAAGTAATTCCTGCAGGAAAACTAAATTGGTAAGTCCTAGAATTTTCCTGCCAACTGAACATTAGGAAAGTTATGAGAAAATTGATTTTCCCATCCTTTCTTGAACTTTCCTGGCAACTGAACGGAGCCTAAATTACTAACGGTGTGTTCCAATAACTAATTTTTACAAACAAAATCTAAAATGTAGTAGAAATAATATAATAATTGGAAGGTGTGCGGGGATGCGGGTCATCACTTGCACCCCTCTTGGTCTGCCCTTGGTTTGGTCAATGCTGGGTCCATTTCATTGGCAATAAAAATATTAAAGTGAAAATGAAAGAAAGTGAAGTAAATCTATTTTTTTTCTTCCATCCGTTTGATTAGGATGAAGTTTTGCAAGAAAATAAGGAAGTCAGAGTAATGATTGTTGATTTTCACAAGAAATTAAAATTTCATTGCACTTTTTTGTAAGAAAGAGTATGGCAAGCTCTTTAGCTTTAGAGGATTGTATGAGCAAGTTTATTTTCTACCAGTTTTTAGGACATTCTTGCTAATTGTAACACCAAAACAGTACTATCGACCCTAGCTCGTAAGTCGAAACCATAATATTCCTAATGAAATAATATTAATTTTCAAAAATTAAAATTCATTTCTATTTTAATTTTGCCGTATTAAAATAGATTTCTATATTTCCAAAATAATTAAAATATTTCCTCCTAACAAGTACCGAGTTTTTATTTTTAAACGGAACTTTGGATCTTAATACAAAGTTGAGACTTCTAGGCCCAAGAGCAGTTTCCTTCTGCTTTCCCACGAAATTATTTTAACGCAAAGCATATTTCTATTTCCATCTACCATAGATAGAGCAAGAAACAGATCTTTCTCTTGTGATCTAAATCTGCTCAATTGTCTCTCACAAGTTATCTTCCACATCCCTAGTAGCTGGGAAAATATGCAAGAAAAAATTTTACTCGATATTGCAGGAAAAATTTTGTTGATTTTTGGGTCCTATGCAATTGAACAGTTTGGATTAGCATGGGGTTTCACAGAGAAGCTGGCAAGGATGAAGGGCAAGGTCTCCGACATACACAATGTTCTTTTAGATGCACAAGAGCAGCAGATGAGGAACCGTGTGGTGGGCAACAATGCTTTGAAAGAGTGGTTACAGAGGCTCAAAGTTGTACTCGAAGATGCTGTTGACTTGTTTGATGAGGTTGCAACTGAGACTAGGAGAAGGGAAGTGGAAACTCGTGACAGCTGGGTGAGAACGGTACGCTACTTCTTTAAAAGCTCAAATCCACTTGTACTTCCATTTTTCATGGGTAGTAAGTTAAAATATATAGAGAAGAGGATAGATGAGATTGTTACACAGATGCATCAGTTTGACTTTATTATTACACAAGTAGGAAGACCAGTTGATCAGACAGAGACCGAGACCGAGACCTACCCCTCAGTGAATACTCGGAGGATTATCGGAAGAGATGGTGAAAAAGAAAAATTAGTACGCTTGTTATTGTCCTCTGGTTATGAGGAGAATGTTCCCATCATTCCCATAGTGGGAATCGGAGGTCTAGGGAAGACCGCACTTGCACAATTGGTATATGATGACCATAGGATTAAGAATCATTTTACCAAAAGATTGTGGGTGTGTATCTCTAATGATTTTGATATCAAAAGAATCCTACTGAAAATATTGCAAGCGGATGGGGACAATTGGCACAGTAGTTTTAGTAAAGAAGGACTTCAGCAGTTGCAAAAGCGAGTTACAAAATTGATAAGTGACGATAAGTTTCTCCTTTTTCTGGACGACGTATGGAATGAAGATGTTGTAAAGTGGAATAGATTGGGGGATTTGTTGATAACCGGAGAAAGAGGAAGTAGAATTGTTGTAACCACATGCAATGAGAAAGTTGCTTACATTGTCAAAACCCGCAACATAGCACCATATAAACTTAGAGGTCTCTCAAACAGTGAATGCTTAACAATATTAGTGGAACTGGCTTTTAAAGAAGGAGAAGAGGGGAATCATGAGCACTTAGTCAACATCGGCAAAGAAATAGCGTCAAAGTGTGGAGGTGTACCTCTGGCAGCTGTGACCTTAGGATCACTTTTATTTTCAAAAAAAGACGAGCGGGATTGGCTGCATGTGAGGAACAGTGAGATGTGGGCTCTTGAACAAACTAGGAATGATATCTTACCCATATTGAAGTTGAGTTATGACCAAATGCCGCCAAATTTAAGAAATTGCTTTGCATATTGTTCATTGTTTGAGAAAGATGAAATTATCGATGGAAAAAAGTTGATATATGCTTGGATGGCCCAACGGTTTGTCCAATGTTTAGACGGGACCAAAGAATTAGAAGATATAGGAAAAGATTATATTCTTGAGCTGGAAAGGAGGTACTTTCTTGAGAGGTGCTTTCTTGAACCAAATGATGGACGGATCTCTTCTAACCCAGGTGGAAGGGAGTATTATAAAATGCATAATCTTGTTCATGACCTTGCACAATTTGTGGCAAGTAATGAATACTTAACTATTAAAGAGGCTATTACTACAAAAATCCCTAGTACGGTTCGGCATGTATCATTTGATTCAAGTACACATTCCGAATTTCCAAGACATTTGGTTGAAGACAAGAAGTTGTGGACCATTTTCTATCTGAGGAAGACAGGGTCCAAGTTTGGATCATCTGTTGAAATAGAAAGCGAGACTTTTAGACGCTTACGTTTGCTAGACGGATGTACCTTTGAAGACGGGATTTCGTCGCTAGAGAAGATAGGGAAATTGAAGCTCTTAAGGTATCTTGGTTTTAATGGAGTTGGCAATCTCCCAAAGTCGCTTTGCAAGCTATTAAACTTGCAGTACTTGGATCTTTCTCTGTCATGGGCCTTTGAATGGCCTAAAGATTTTGGGAAATTAATTGACCTAAGGTTTTTGTGCTTGTCAACAAGATTGAAGCGTCTGCCCGAAAATGGATTCTGTATGTTAACTTCTCTCCGAACGCTGATCATTTTCCATTGTGAGACTTTGAGGTCTTTGGATGAAGGGATAGAACATCTTTCTTTTCTCCGGGAATTGGCTATAGAGCACTGTTATAAGATGGTTTCATTGCCAGCTGGCCTTATGGTCCTTACTTCCCTTGAGCGTTTGGAAATAAACACTTGCCCCTCGCTTAACTTGTCAAATGACGATGTTTTAAAGGGGCTTAGAAAGCTTAAGAAACTGAAATTAAGAGATCTCCCGCAGTTGGTGATTTTGCCCAAGGGGCTTCTGGATGCTACTGCTACACTCACTCATTTGGAAATTGAATTCTGTTCGTACTTCACTTCACCATCAGAGTCCGTCCTCCCAAATCTCCTATCACTTCAATCACTTATAATTTGGCATTGTTCTAAGGTTGGGACCCTGCCAGAAGGGATGCCAAGCCTCACTAAGCTACAGAATGTGAGAATTGTGGGGTGCGATACCTTCCGCAAAAATTACGAAGGAGGAGATCAGGAATGGCGAAAGATCAAACACGTACCTAAAATTGAAGTTCGTTAGATGTCAGAGCATTTCAGACCCGACACAATCAATAGTCACAGGTACAATTTGTGCTCTCTTTTGTAAATTTTGGTTCTACACCAACAAGATTTTACGTGCTCATAAATTCAGGTTTTTCAGTTAGGAGTGACTTAGCATCATGCTCTCTCTCTCTCTCTCTCTCTCTCTCTCTCTCTCTCTCTCTCTCTCTCTCTCTCTAATTAACACAACCATCCTAGTGCAATTCTTTTTTCTCCTGTTTGGTGTTAACTGGTTTCTAATGCCTAGAATTTTATGTTCCTCACGCTTGAGTTTGAGCTCTTTAGTGGATAGATATGAAGTAGCTAGCTGTATACAATAGAATTTTACACTCGCTTCTACTTCCAATTCATCTTCTACTTTAATTTCACAAACCACCTGCAGCTAAAGGGCTCACAGATTTGCGAAAGGTGAGCATCAAATCCATTAGATTGATATTCACATCTATCCACAGTAAGCTAGCCTCAATAAAATCTACACTATAAGATACTTACAATATTAGGTCCGCATGTAATTAAAAACACACACTAATGCTATTACATTGTGTCCTGGAATTTTTCTATTTTTTTTTACAGGTTGTCACTTTGAACGCGTGCTATCTTATGCATTTTCGCTCTACTTGGGTGTGTGGTCGAGTTCGTGTGTTTTGGCTTCCTTGGGCTTGGAGTTGGTGTTGCAGTTTTCAGTTTTATTCATTTGACAGCTTGCTTGATGCATTTTGCGGGGATTGCTCCTTGGAGATGCTTGTTTTGCTTTTCCAGATGATGTCACTTGTTTTCCCGCTTTGTTTGGTGGACTATGTATTTTAACACTGTTTCGGCGGTGATTGCTCCTTAGAGATGTTTGTTTTGCTTTTCTAGGTGATGTCACTTGTTTTTCCACTTTGTTTGGTGGACTATGTATTTTAACACTGTTTCAGAGGTGATTGCTCCTTGGAGATGTTTGTTGTGCTTTTCCAGATAATGTCACTTGTTTTTCAGCTTTGTTTGGTGGACTATGTATTTTAACACTGTTTCCGCGGTGATTGCTCCTTGGAGATATTTGTTTTGCTTTTCCAGATGATGTCACTTGTTTTTCCGCTTTGTTTGGTGGGCTATGTATTTTAGCTCTATTATGTATGCTCCTATTTTCTTTGAATGAACTGCGTGCCTTTTATTTTGCTAACAGAAGGATCCATTCGCTGTTCCAGTGTACCCTTCTACTGAAAAGAAAAGAAAAGAAAAAACAGGGTAAGAGGTGTCTTTTTTTTCTAGAAGCAAAAGGAAATTTTATTAATCTTTTTAACAATAATTACAAAGATTTTACGGGGTAAAGCACTAACATCACTACGAGAAGAAAGCATCCAAAACCTAGTTGGCACCCTAACTGGCTGACTATCATATGTCGCTCACCACCCAAGAGAAAAAATAAGAGTTGGCAAGAAGCCAACAGAATAACAGGGCCAAAACAAGGCAAAATAGAATGGACCGATGTGAGCACCAAAAATAATCCTAATTCTATCCAAGAAATTGTGAGGTATTCATCCCAAGCAACAAAAGCCCCAAGGCATTCTCAGTAGTATTGGCACATGACAGCAGTAGCAAGTGGCATGGCGTTAGAAGTAAAACAGCAGGCATTGGCAGATTGCAGCAATGGCAAATGGCAAAAGCATCATCAGTAGCACACAGCATTGGCAGATTGCAACAATGACAGATTCATCATACCGATATCAGAAGCAATAGGATTAAACCAGCAAGCATTAGCGGTAGTATATCTTCCATTTTTTATCAGCACCAACAGACGTAACAAATAGCAGAAATCAAGATCATTCCCAAAGCAACAAGATCAAAATGGCAGATTGCAGCAATAAAAGATTCATCCTGTCCATACCAGTTGCAATTGCATTAGATTATATAAAAAATTAGTCTATGGTCTACTATAGCATATTTGTGACTCAAACTACCCCACAACCCCACACATGCCGAACTACACTCACAGAACAACCCAGATAACCCCAAAACAACCACCCAAGAACCCCAGACGCAACAGAGACGAAAGATCCCTAACACACACATGTACACACACATTCACTCACCCAACCTAAAACACAAACCAACCAAGTACCAACCAGCCCATAACAGCTCACACCATCAACCTTGTATAGGGATGACAATTTCGGTCTACCCGACCCGACCCGATCCGTTCCCCACCCCAAATGGGTAGGGGATTCGGAGATTACTTGGAGATCGGGTAGGGTATGGGAATGATTTTTTAAAAAAAGTGGGGAACGGGTAGGGGATGGGTATGAGTTAGTATCCGTCCCATCCCATCCCCGCCCTGCCCCATCCCCGCCCCACTAGCCTGCTATATATAATAATTATATATAAGTAAGTTAGGGTTCCCGAGCCCCATCCCACCTGCCTACTATATATATACATAATTTTTACTCTGATTCATGTAGTTGAACTATTTTGTGTTAAATGGCAGTGGGAAACAATTTGGTTATTGTACTCCTCCAATTAACCAATGAACAAATAGTTCATGTCAAAAGTACTACATGAAGCGTTTTTTTAGAGGCTTTCTGTTTCTCAAAATTTGATGAAAGTTGAAATTGACACTGATTATCAAATGTAATGGCAGCCTAGATTGTGTTTTTTTTGGAATTTAGTTTCATGGTTTGTATTTTCTAATGGCAGGTAACTCTTTTTTTTAAAAAGTTTTGGAATCTTTGAATCCCCGATTTTCCGCGGGAATCCCCATTCCCCGTTTGGGACGGGGATGGAGGGTAAAAATAAATTCCCGATGGGGATCGGGGCGGGGATGGGGAGGGATTTGGGTTTGCCATCCCTAACCTCGTAGACACAAAACCAAACACAAGAGCCGAAGACTCAGCAGACACAAAAACCACCGAACGGCATCAACCCTGCAGACACAAAACCAAACCCAATATCCCCAACACAAGAACCATTGCAAATTGAAACAAAACAGGCCCCACCATTTAAAACAATGCAACATAGACCAGAGGACCAACTTCAGCACCAAACAAAGAGAAGTTGCACCCAAATTCCAACTTCTACAGAAAAAGTTACAGAGTATTCAGAACCGCCTGTAGCACCCAGGTCCTTCCCAAACCAATGACAACTCCAAGGTTAGCCTTGAGGACATCCAAAGCCTTACTTTACACTTCGAATATTTAGAACCACATCATTGATTGAATATACAAGAGAAAAAACATCTTGATAGAAGCCCAATAATTCAACTTGAACTCGATAGATTCAGAGATTTCTTCCCAATTTGGCATTTTGGTAATTTATGTAACAAGTACTTTCTGACGTTGTTAAACTTAATTCTAAGTGTAACCTTCTTCCCTTTTAGTGTGGGATCTATACTTGAGCTTTATTTTTGCTAAAATCCATGGACAAAACCGTAACTGATCCGGGAGTCACGGATTGGATTGGAACCGGACCGTAGGATTTTTTATCCGGACACAGATTTCATTTTATAAAAATCGTGACTAGCGGTTCGGTTCTCGGATTCCTAGGAATCAGAACCAAACCAGACTACGAGCAGCCCTAGCATTTGGTATTTGAAAAGGGTAAATAGAAAATTGTTGCATGCACTTTAAATTGATTCTGCCTCAGGCAAATTAATGTTGTGTTTGGAACTCGGGGAGGAGGAAAGGTAAATGGGAGAAAAGTGGGAGAAAATTCAAGAATCAAGTATAAACAATTTGGCACATCAAAAAGTTTAAAAGCGGAAAAACAAAAATGGAACAGAGGAAGTATTATGACTTAGGGTTCGTTTGTTTAGTCGAATATGAACATCATTGGATTATATACCCGAC
>BPLS01024107.1:17611-31764 GCA_019656275.1 Rhododendron kiyosumense | reverse complement strand
ATCATACCCCCGTTGCACTATCCATCTAAGCGGAAGGACAGTACAACGGGGTATGATAAGTAGTGATACGAGTAGTAATTAAATGGAGAGAACTACTACCTGGCATATCCCGCCAAGCTAGGAAATAACATAAAAGTCACGATCAGAATGACCAAATGATAACCATCACTGAGGACTAACAGTAATATAGCAATTCGGTAAGAAGGGGAGCTAAACAGCTACTACAGAGGAACATCGGCACCAAGAAGAGGCTCGAACCAGAGATGTCGGCATCCGACAGGGGGCCCCACCCTGCACACCACGCCCATTCCATCCAGCCTAATACTCCCTCATCCAAGTCCAAAGGCTTGCTTGAAAATAACCCGCTCTTAGCCAACAACCATACACCCCAGACTCCAGAGAAGGGATAAGCAAACCACGATTCTAAAACTCCAAACGAACCCAAAGCAACAAGGATAGCACCCACATTCAAGAGAACAGCTACTACAGAGAAACTAGGCACCGAGAAGAGGTTCGAACTGGAGATGACGGCATCCGACAAGGCTACCCTCCCAAGCACCCTGCACACCACACCCATTCCATCCAGACTACTACACCCTCAACCTAATTCCTTAGGCTCGCTATAATTTAAATGAGGGACGGAACGAGGAGTCACAAGAAGTGTGACCACCCGAACCGCAGGTGAATCGAAGCTGCCCTTTTTGATCAGAGAACTACCCCAATCTAATCAGTCACAGCCCGCAAGGCTACCCCATTCGATCAGTGAATGACCACTAATCTAGTCAATGATAGCCCAGACACACCACACTACGCAAAAGAACCAAGCAGCCAAGAAGACAACGAGTTGCAGAGCATTTGAGCCCCAAAGGGCACTGAGTTCAGTATCTAAACTGGACATGAATCTCAGTGTCAAACAACACTATATCTGATATTGGTGGTTGCAGCACCTGCATTGAAACCCCAAATACTAACAGACACTGGCCCACAAGTCCAGCAGTAGATTTAATAGTAAATAAGCATTTGCAAACTCTAGATTGAACAAGGAATTAACCCTGCTCTTTGAACACAAGAAACAATATCAGGGTATACCTCTAGGCATGCTACCAACTTTGTCAACTGTGATTTCCAGCACAAACCTAACAGACCAGTGGCTGGATTGAACTGTTCCTGAGATGGTGTGTCCTGTTTACCATTTCAGGTCCACACCGTGGGTACCCAACCAAAAGCACCCAAATTTTGCTGATTTTCTAAAACCCAGTCGACACCACACCCCCGGACGCCACTGCTCACCGCCGTCCATCGTGTAGGCCGTGGCTGGAGTGTACATTCCTGAGGTGATGAATTCAGAACCAAAGCGTGCTTCCAGGAACGGTGTATTGACTAATACCTCCATTTTTAGTTCACGGCCAACAGATCTTGGTCTTTTCGAATGTCCGGCCACTCGCAGCTGAGCTCCCATCATCTCCGGCAAGCTCAGCCAAACTAACAGCGAGAACTTGCTCGAAGTGTTAAGAAATCCACAACCTGGGCAATCATCTCCAACGACTAGGTCTGGATCTGAATAATCTGCCCATGGTTTTGCTAGAAACCACGAACTGGGTTGGTGGGTCAAGCCGAGTAGAGCTTAGAATTACCTCTGCCTCCGATTGAGTGTTGATGCTCGGAAATCAGATTTTGTAAGATGGTGTTGGACCGATTCTCCTTGCACGAGTTGAAGATCGGTAGAGGAAAAGGAGGGTTTAAGATCTCCTTTCTCGGATGAACTGCTACCCTGTAGGAAGTCAGTCCACTTGGAGGCTGAAGAAATAACCAAATTCACGAATGAATCTATGAGAACCACGGAGTTAATCAGTGGAATTTGTTTCAAAAATCTGATTTTGGTAGATGGGAGTGCATTCTCTCTCTAGACCTAGAGAGAGAGGCTCTCAACCAACCCGTACCCTTCCTGTTATCACTTGGTCTCAAGTGATTTGAACCCTACTTGCATAGGTGAGGTCTCTATTTGTCCAAGTCTTAGTCCTAGCAATCATGCTCTCCATTAAACGTTGGCAATCTGAGGCCTTGAGTTTAGTAGAGAGGAGGGGCAAACCAAGGTATTTCATAGGAAGTGTGCCCTCCTGGAATCTTAAGACATCCAGAATGGCCAATCAATTGGTATTGTTGACCCCAGAGAAATATATGCTACTTTTCTCCGGACTAGGCGAGAGACCACACAAAGCTTGGTACTCAGTGAGGGCTTCCTGAATGTGGATGATTGAAGACAACTCATCCTTACAAAAAAATCATGAGGTCATTTGCAAAGCAAAGATTGATGATCTTAGTTCTCCCACATCTCCAATGAAAGTGAAAATCAGGTAAAAGAACATTTTTCTTTTCTTTTCCTCCTGGAGTATGCCCCTTGTTTGTTGTATATTCGGTTAGCCTCCTTTTTAATTTCAAGCTAATTTACCCAAAAAAAAAAAAAAAGGTGAGAACCTCCATTTCAATGACAAAGAGATACGAGGATAGAGGGTCTCCTTGCCTTAGACCTTTTTGCCCTATAATGTAACCAATGTGTTCCCCATTCAAGCTGATAGTGTAGTTAGCAGTAGTAACACAAGCTTGAAGCCATTTGATCATTGTTGGATGGAAATTCATAGAAGACAAGATATCCCAAAGAAAATCCCATCTAACATTGTCATTAGCTTTCCTTATATCTACTTTTAGAGCACATCTTGGGGTTGATGTGGATTTATGGTACCTTCTCATTAGTTCTTGGGTGAGGAAGATATTGTCGGCAATCCTCCTCCCTTTAACAAACCCTGATTGAACAGGATCAATTAGAACAGGAAGGACATTCTGCAATCTTTTGGAAAGTATTCTAGCAATGCACTTGTACATAGTATCACAACATGAGATAGGCCTAAAATCCCAACCTTGGAAGGGTTAGGGACCTTTGGAACAAGAGCTACCACAGTAGAGTTGGCCTTCCTAAGCAGCTTACCAGACCGAAAAAAGGTCTTGACAGCTGTTGTGACCTCATGACCAATGATAGGCCAAGCTTTCCTTAAAAAAACCAGCATTGTAGCCATTCGGACCTGGGGATTTGCTGGGGTTGAGGGACCAAAATGTGTCCTTGATTTCTTGATCTGTGATCTCAGCAACCATGCAAACTTTTGAGTATCAAAAAGTTTTCCATTGACTAGTTGCTAAATTCTGCTACGCCCATGGTAAGAATCAGGATGAGCAACACCTAGCAGCTCTGTGTAAAAGTTAACAAAACTTAACTTATTGACCACAATGTCATGTGTGAGAATCCCATCTTCTAAAACCAAACTGGTTAACTTACTTCTATTTCTTCTGTTAGTCATAGATTTGAAGAAATAAGAAGTACATTGGTCACCAAACTTAAACCATTGAACCCTAGACTTTTGCTTAGCCAGACTTTATTCTGCTCTAAGCATTGTGAGAAGATGTTTATAAACCACTCTTTCCTGACTAATCAGAGAAGGATCAGGGTTATGAGAACTCAAGGCATGCTGCAAATTTTCTGAGTTGTCTAGTGTCAACAACCTTAGCAGAAACATCACTAAAATCTCTAGTATTAATTAACTTAAACTCACCTTGCAACATCTTGAGCTTTTCACATACAGTGAACATAGGATTCCCAATAACCACTCTCCGCCAAACCTTTTGCACCACAGCAAAAAACTATGGGCGGTCAGTCAAGAAATCAAAAAACTTAAAAGGGTTGCTAGACTTCCTATAACCAGGAAGGATGGTTGCAATGGCTGGGGAATGATTAGATATCCTAGGAGTGGAAAAATGAGCAAAGGAACAATTAGCTTCGCTAGCTGCCATTGATTAGATTGTTGGTAGTGCACTGATTGAAAGGGGCAGCTTGGTTCACCTGCAGTTCGAGTAGCTACCACTTGTGGCTCCTCTTTCTGTCCCTCTTTTAGAGTTTAGTGAGCCTAGGGGATTAGGTCTGGGTGTAGCAGTCTGGATGGAATGAGCATGGTGTGCAGGGTACTTGGGAGGGTAGCCTTGTCGGATGTTGACATCCCCAGTTCGAGCCTCTTCTCGGTTCCTTGTCCCTCTGTAGTAGCTGTTCTTCTAGAAGTGGGTATTATGCTTGTTCTCTGGGTTGGTCGGAGTATTAGTAGCTTGGTTTGCTTATCCCATCTCTGGAGTCTGTGGTGATTGGTAGTGGGCTAAGAGCGGGCTATTTTCTAGCGAGCCTTAGGCTTGGATGAAGGAGTTTTAGGCCGGATGGAATGGGCGTGGTGTGCAGGGTGGGGCCCCCTGTCGGATGCCAACATCTCTGGTTTGAGCCTCTCTTGGTGCCATGTTTCTTTTTTTTTTTTGGGTAAAACAGCTTGAAATAAAAAAAGAGGCTAACCGAATATACAGCCTACAAGGGGTATACCCCAGGAGGAGGAAAGGAAAAAGAAAAGAAAAGAAAAGAAAGAGATCCTATGCCAAATGGCTACATAAGACTAGAAGTAAAAGAAATATCTGTTTCCTACCCATCTAACAGAGGGATACAAAACAGAAAGCAATAGGATTGCACATTGTGCAACCTAGCAAATGCAGCTACAAAAGAAGGGTAAACAAGAAGAAAATTGCAAAAGCGAATACAATTTAGACATCAACTTGAAGCATACCGGCCAGCCAACTCAAAGCAAACCAGTAGCATCCACCACTCAATTCTTCTGCATACCAAAATAGAAGACAGAGGAAGCAGCTGAGAGTTAGAGAGCAACTGTTCACTGCTGCTCATTACCGCAGCAATCAGCAGCAGCAGAAGAACAACAACAACAAGAAGCAGCAGCAACAAACAGCAGCTGCAGCAACAACCAACAACAGCAGCTGCAGCAACAACCAACAACAGCAGCAGCTATGCAGCAACGCCTAAGCAGCAGGCATACTACACACCAGAATTCGACCATTCAAGAGCTGATCTAGGCCTCTCAAATTCCTCCACCTGCTCAGGCCAGCAAACAGCAGCAGCAGAGCAGCGCATTCAGCAACAGCGTATCCATAGTAGCATAACACTATGACAGCAGCCTCTCGGGGCAGCATTCAACTTCAATCAGTAGTAAAGTGCTGATTTGCACACAACAAACATCAGAACAGCAACAGCAAGTTTGCTGCTTTAGGATAGACCATCTTGGGACCTGGCTGCACCCAACAACTACAACAGTACAGCCACACCAAAAGCTACACAGCAACAGGCAACAGTAGAATGTTGCAGCAGCAGAATTGTGATGTAGCAGTAGATATAACCAAGAGAGAGTGACGAAGCTAGGGACAAGCCCCCTAGAAAAGGCTTAAACATCCCTAGGGACAACCCCCCAAGGGTAGGCACAACATAGGTAGAAGTCCATACAAATTAGGGAGATCAACATGGTATCCAACCAATTCCAATACAAAACAGAACCAAAATGGTAACAGTTGAAAGAAACAGCTTCTCTTTTTCTTTTTGGGTAAACAAAACATTTACAGAGATGAGAACATGCCCCAAGTAAACAGAACATTGAACTAGACTTCAACAGAATTGAAATAGTCACCACAACTAAAGTCAACCCGGCAAGACAGAACTTACATAGCAAGAGAGAAGACAAGACTCCTGAACTAAACCTCCCAAACATAAAGGCTGAATCCCAACTCCCTCCACTCTCCCTCACAAAATGCCTCGCGCTAATTATTACCTCCACTCTCAAGAAGATTGAGGCTCAAACACACTTCTCACAGGTTCTACATATAGAGGCACACTCAAGAGCTCCAAGGAGCAAAAGTAATTACCGAGCAGCTCAATTTCCAGAACCTACAGCAGTTAGAGAGTAAAGTATTTACCTTGAACATATAATAGGAGTATTAGCAGTTAAGAATACTCCGTTGAACCTGCTAGCCTCCTGACATCCGAACATCAGACACCTGCTAGCCTCCTTAAACATGCTCATAATGGAACTGCCATGAACATTCTCAGAACACAATGCAATATAGGATTTGGAAAACAAATGTATCAATTGAAGCAATAATAACAAAAGCACATTATACTCCAAGCAACAAATACTATTATTCCATAGTTATTCCCCATTCTCTAACAAACCTATTATCATGTGACCCATTGGGCAGCTTGGGCAATGACAATAGTCTACCTTTAACCATGTTATAGATTTTGAAAACTACTACTTCCCAGGTGCTAGATTTAGCTTGAAACTTCCTCATATTTCTTTCAAGCCAAAGGTGATACACCGTAACAGTGAATACCAGTTTAGTAACAACATTCTTAAGGGATTTCCCCTTAAAGGTAGAGAAGTGAATAATCCATGATGCCCAAGATTGAGGGGGCCACCTCTCTTCAATCTTAGCCAGCATAGCATTCCAAACCTGTGTGGAAAACACACAATTAAAAAACAAATGATCATGGCTTTCACAACCATTACAAAAGCTGCATTGAGAATTAGACTTAATCCCAAAAAGAACTAATCTATCCTCAGTGGAGAGCCTACCCTGAATGGCCAACCATGCAATGAAGCTGCATTTTGGGATATGGCTAGAAAACCAAACGGCCTTATGCCAAGAGACTTTGGGAAATGTCTCCCTCAATTCTTCCCACAGAGAGGAAATGCTGAACTGGCCATTTGGGTTTAGAGTCCATCTGACTTGGTCCCTTGCACCTCTCATTGGAGGAAGCTGATCTTGAACTTCGTTCAGCTCCCAAGATTGTGTGATTGGGAATGCCCATACAGAGCTGAGAATTATTTGGGAAACTTTGGCATTCAATGGAAGACCAGAATCATCAACTATTCTGGAACCAAATTTCTTCAACAAAGGGCCGAAAGGATGCCAATGATCATGCCACAGAGATGTGTTATCTCCATTGCCTATAACATGGAGTATGAATGGTTGGACTAGAGTTCTTAGATTAAGTAACTTTCTCCAAACCCATGAGGGATTACTAGGCATTTTAAGACTCCAGAAGTTCCTCCCTTTTAATAAATAGGATTTAACCCATTGGCACCACATTGATTGTTCACCTCCTGATATCAAAAACCAAATATGCTTGGCTACAGCAGCCTTATTCCAAACCTCCAAAGATTTGAAACCAAGGCCTCCCTCATCCTTAGGAGCACATAAATGCTCCCAAGCCACCTTAGCCCCTGCTCTTTTAAGGTCAGGGCCAGACCATAAAAAGGCCCGAAGAATAGATTCAACTTCCTTGATGACCTTCTTTGGCAAGATGAACAAGGATGACCAATAAGTTTGCATCGAGAACAAAATGTTCTTGATAAGCTGGACTCTCCCAGCAAAGGTAAGGTCCCTATTAGTCCAACTTTTAGTCTTAGCAGTGATACTATCTACCAATCTCTTACAATCAACAGCTTTGAGTCTAGTAGATAGCAATGGGACCCCCAAATATCTCACTGGCAGGGAACCCTCCTGGAATCCAAGCTCCTGCAAAATAGCCTCCTTAATTCCCACATTAACTCCAGAGAAGAAAATGCTACTCTTCCCTGGGCTAGGAGATAGACCAGAAAGAGCCTCAAACTCTTTCAATGCATCCTGAATGAGCTTGATAGATGGAATTTCTCCTTTGCAAAATATCATAAGGTCATCTGCAAAGCAAAGATTGATCAATCTGTTGGTTTTACACCTCCAGTGGAATTGAAATTCCGGGAGCTGAGATTTCTCTTTAAGTAGGTTGGTAAGAACTTCCATCACAATGACAAAGAGATATGGTGACAAAGGATCACCCTGCCGTAGACCCTTCCTACCTTTAATGTAACCCGTCACTTCTCCATTGATACAAATTGAGTAATTTGCAGTGGTGACACAAGCTTGTAGCCACTTGATCATGGTAGGATGAAAGTTCATTGCAGAGAGAACATCCCATAGAAACTCCCACCTCACATTATCATACGCTTTCATTATATCAACTTTCATGGTACACCTTGGAGATGGAGATGACTTATGATAGCCTCTCATGAGTTCTTGGGTGAGGAATACGTTATCTGCTATTCTCCTACCCTTCACAAAACCTGATTGGACAGGGTCTATGAGCAAAGAAAGAACAGATTGCAGCCTCTTTGCTAAAATCCTAGAGATGCACTTGTAAATGGTATTACAGCATGAGATGGGCCTAAAGTCACCTACCTTGGAAGGGTTAGGTATCTTAGGGACAAGTGCTACAATAGTGGAGTTAGCTCTGGTGAGCAATTGTCCAGACCGAAAAAAATTTTGGACTGCTGAAGTGACCTCCTTACCAATGACAGACCAAGCTTTCCTGAAAAACCCACCATTGTACCCATCTGGTCCCGGAGCCTTGGAGGGATTGATGGACCAAAAGGTCTCTTTGATCTCCAAATCTGAGACCGGAGAGACCATGTGTTGGCTTTGTTCAAGACTAAGCTTATTCCTTATTAATTGCCCGACTCTAATTGGTCCCAAGTGAGGGGTGGAATGGGAGGTACCCAATAAATTTGTGTAGAAGCTAACAAACTTTTCTTTGATAACCTTGGGATCCTGAGTGATAGAGTTGTCACTCAACACTAGACTGGTTATTTTGCTCCTATTTCTCCTATTGCTCACAGCTTTAAAGAAATAGGAAGTGCACTGATCTCCAAGTTTCAACCATTGAATACGTGACTTTTGCTTAGCGAAGCTCTCCTCCGCCCTAAGCAAAGTGAGATATTGCTTATGCACCACCCGCTCATGTTCAATAGCAGAACTATTATTGGGATGAGAACCAATAACAGCTTGAGTGCTTTCTAAATCTAGCTTAATGGCCCGCACCCTCTCAGAGATGCCACTGAACTCTGCTTCATTAAGACGCTTCAATTCTTGTTGAAGTTGTTTAAGTTTCACACATACATAGAACATGGGATTACCAATTACAATTGTCCTCCAAACCCTTTGAACAATTTCCAGGAATTGAGGATGGTCAGCAATGAAGTCAAAAAACCTGAATGGTTTAATTGACTTCCTTGGATTAGGATGGACAGATACCACAGCTGGAGAATGGTCGGAAATACCTGGAACCAAAAAGTGAGCTGTGGATTGAGTAAATGATTTCATCCAGGGTTCATTCACTAACACCCTATCAAGTTTGGAGGCCACACAATGAGGAGGCACCTGTTTATTGGACCAGGTGAATAAGCACCCAGTGTACCTCAGATCCTCAATTTCAGAGGTAAACAAACAATGATTAATGTCATCCATGTGTGGAGACCACTGTGCATTACCTCCAACTTTCTCTCTAGGGTGCCGAATAGCGTTAAAGTCACCAAGAACCACCCAAGGGGAGAAAGTCTTGAATTGAGTTAAACTTTGCCATAATGATCTACGCTCTAAGTGAGAATTTGACCCATAGACCATAGTGACCAAAAATAGTGCACTTCCATCTTTGGGTTGGATCTCACAGTGGATGAATTGATCAGACTGGCTTAACACTGTAAGAGACATGACTCCAGGGTCCCAACCCACAAAAATCCTTCCCAAAGCAGCTTGTGAGTAATTATTCACAAAACTCCACTCAGGACACACTAATTGAGTGATCATATCTGCCCAAGCTGCCCTAATTTTATGTTCAATAAAGCCAACTAGATTAAGCTTATTAGATCTCACAAAGGATCTAGCCTCTTTCTGCTTAATGGGGTCATTTAGACCGCGAATATTCCAAAACCCTAAGTTGAAATATTGTAATAACATAAGAAACAGTATTAGAGAGTAACACAATGATGCAGAGATTGAAAAAAGTAGTACTGCACATACTCAAAAGGATACCAAAAGGATATAATTTATTCTTGATCATAGAGGTGTTATTTAATTCCTTCCACTGCTAAGGAGCTTATTGCCTCCTCCTTAGCTAGCTTCTTCAACCGGTTCTTCGCAGACTTGGAGAGATACTTGTTGAACACAGAGCTTCCTTTGGAAGCTAGTTCAGCAACTTCCTCTTTGATTCCTATACCTAAAGGATCAGGTGGTTCAGGAGCTAGGGACGAGATGAGCTCAGATTGGGAATTAACCAGAGAGGCGGTTGGTGTTACAATTTGACTCAACACTCCTACCTTCTGATTGCTACTCACCACTCCTTCTAATACTTCAAGCAGCTCATCTTCAGAATCACTGAGCTCTTCCTCAAGAGAGTGAGTAATTGGATGTGAACTGCTGGGTTGGTTGAGGTGTTGACAGTCATCCTTTTGTTTCCCACTCCCGACTTCAGTCACAAGTTGAGCAGCAGGTTGAGGAGGGAGAGAAGATGTAGATGACTTGTTAGCACACTTCATCGTGTGATGTCCAAAGACATGGCAGATGTCACACATGGGGGGCAGCACTTGGTATTCAACTGGAACAACTACAGATTCTCCTGCAACAATGACTTGAACCTCATCAGGAAGAGCTTGCTCAGCACTCACCTCAATGCAGATTCTAGCTTGTGTGGATTTAGTATGAAGGAGGCCAGGTTGCCTAGCAGTCTTGGCTGTGGCTTGGTCAACATGAAGAGGTCTCCCAATCGTGCTTGCCACCCGGCTCAAGCACTCTTGATTCCAAAGCTCAAAAGGAAGATCATGTAGTTTAACCCAAGCTGGGATTTTGGACGGTTGGTCCTTAGCATGCTTCATCATCCTGTGCCAATCCTTGAGAACAAGGTACTTTTGTGAGAAGAAATAGGGGCCCCCTTCTAGAACTTGCATTTTAGCCTGTTCATTTCTGAATTCAAACAAGTAGAACCCAGCTACATTTGGCTTGACAGCCACAAAGAGGTCTTTCCATTGGTTCCTGGCCGTGGATACCAAAAGGGGGTAAGGCATTTGACCATCCAGGAAATGACCAACCAAATATCTGTTCCATTTCCCCACCTCAGTCAGTTCAATGTCTATTTCAACTAGAGCTTGTTTCCCTTTCTGTAAGCCAGGGAAAAAATCCAATTTCAAATCCGAAGAGGGACTCTGGGATTGAAGAAGCGAAGCCCAATTTTTTGGTTTGGGTTTAGGTTGCATCTGACCCGGCTTGGGTCCGTAATTAGGCTTATGGGGAAGGTTAGCAGCTTGTTTATTATCCACTGGTTTGGTCTGGCCGGTCTGGCCAGGCCTAGGTTTAGTACTCTCTACATTATAACCTAAGTTAGGATCACCCTCCACATAGGGATTTCCTCTGGCGTTAAACAAGATCTGCTGAGTAGGGTTCTGAATTTGTACCTCTTCTTGTGAGCACTCAATCTGACAGTTACTGTCGAGGGGGGTCGCTGCTCACTCCTCCGCTTCTCTCACTAAGGCTTCCTCGAAAACTTGCTGCAATTTCCGTGAAGGACTGGTTCTTTTGGTCGTTCTAGGGCTGGATGTCCCAACCTCAGCCGGTGATGTTGCATGAACTGCATTTCTGAGAGAAGATCCTTGGTTTAGGTCACTTGAAGGAGCACCAGGGCAGAGATCAAAGGGTTTTTGTATGGTAGTGGAAGGCAAAGTCCGTTTGGAGCTTAAATTATTTACCTTGGTCAGCTTAGGGCTACGAGATTCAACCCCATGGGGTGTTGCGTTTGAGAGATTCCCTTGCAAAGATGGAGGGCATACTGAAGAATCAGAGACAGCCCGCTGCTTGGTTAGGGCCTCCTTCTCTCGTTCCTCTGCTACATCCTTGATGATTTGATGAGGAACCCCCAGCTCAGTACGTGGCGAGTTCTTGGAGTTTCTAGGGCTTGATAAAGCCATTAACCTCTGTTTGCGTCGAATCTCGTTCGAATCTAGGGCTTTGAAGCCTAGCCCATCTGCAATTGAGATCGTGCCATCAGCCATGAGAGATTACCTGCTCACGTGGGACGGAGATACGAGTCGCCACAAGAATCGCCCAGCTCGCCCAGCTCGCCCATTCTTCGTCGTGGGAAGTGGGTTGGTAGGTCGAATTGTGCCATGTTTCTTTGTAGTAGCTATTCAGCTTCCCTTGATGCTGTATTGCTATGTTGCTGCTAGTCCTCAGTGTTGGTTATCATTTGGTCATCTCTGGCCATTTCTATTTATTTGATTTTCCTAATCTGGCGGGATGTGCCAGGTAGTAGTAGTTCAATTTCAATTTCAATTTCATGTTATTACGAATAGTATCACTTCATATCATACCCCCGTTGTACTATCCTTTCGCTTAGATGGATAGTGCAACGGGGATATGATCTCATCACACATGGCATTTTTGTTATGTTAATTATTCTACCCTACTCTCCATGCGGGTTGTGCATGTGTTATCACTTTTTTTTTCAATCTTCTTTTTTTGTCCTTTTCTTTTCCTCCTGGGGTATGCCCCTTGTAGGCTGTACATTCGGTTAACCTCTTTTAATTTCAAGCTAATCTACCCAAAAAAAAAAAGGACCCTCATCCAATGCTCATTAACTAACACTCATTCCAGTTTTGTACTAACAAAATGAGTGGGGTCCTGCTTGTTGGCCCAAGTGAGGAACCAGCAAGAGTACGTAAGATCATCAAGTTGTAATGCATTCAAGCAGTTATCCATATAAGAAGGCCAAGAAACAGTGCCCCCTACTTTTTCTCTCGGGAATCTAATTACATTGAAATCACCATGCACTATCCAAGGGGATGTAGAACCTAGGTGATGTAGACTTGAACAAAGGGCTTGCCTACTCAAATAATTGTTCTCTCCATACACAAAGTTGCAAAGAAGGATGGGTCTCCACATTTAGGTTGCACTTCACAATGGATAAACTGATCTGACTGATCAATAACCTGAATTTGGTGAACATTTGAGTCCCAACACAAAAAAACTCTTCCCAATGAAGCATGAGGATAGTTGTTCATAAATTTCCATTGAGGGCAAACATACTTCATCACCCTAGTAGCCTTATCTTCCTTTATTTTATGCTCTAATAAACCCAAAAGTGAGAGGTTGTTATTATTCACAAAATTTTTAACCTCCTTTTGTTTAATTGGCTCATTAAGACCCTTAATGCTCCAAAAGCCAATATTAAGGGGTTGTTGAGCTATAAAATAAACTTAAACCAAAATGGGAAATGTAGATGGCAGAATATGAAAGAATTAAGATACTGCCCTGACAAAAGGATGAGGATGCAGATGAGCTAATTCCTGCCCCTGGAAAGGGAACTGAGAGATTGTTGCCGTGCAAGCTTCTTCATTCTTCTTTGAGCTGATCTGGAAATAACCTTATGAAATGTCCCCTGAGATCATCCTTTGTGGCTTTGACCCTTACCTCTTAACTTTGGGGATCCGGTGGCTTTGGAGAGAGGAATTGGTTCATTTTAATAACCATGCCAGTCCCAGGTACTGCAGAATTTAAAGGTTCTTTTGCACTGATTGTGTCTGCCATTATGAACTGCATTTGCAGATCAGCTTCATGGGTGCTACTGACTACACATTCCAGAGCCTCCAACAATTTTTTCTCAGATTCAGTCTCACTCATTGTATCAACTGAATTGCTAGCTTGCAGCTGATTAGCCAGAGATCTAGTTTTGGAGGAATCCATTGGCAACTGAATGGGATCATTTGATTGTTGTTCCATGGTAGCTATTGACTTACCATTACCTGCTTGAGACTCAACTTGGAAGGCAGATTTCAGAGAGGAAGAAGTGCCTCCCTTAGAACAACGTTCCGTTGAGTGGCCAAAAACATGGCAGTGCTTACAAATGTGGGGGAGGACTTGATATTCAATAGGAACAAAAACAGTCTCACCTTCCACAGTGACTGCAACCTCATCGGGGAGATCTTGTTAAGCACTGATTTCTATATAGATTCTTGCTGAAGTGGACTTAGTATGCAAGAGGCCATGCTGTTTGGTAGTCTTAGCAGTGGCCTGATCCACAAGCAAGGGTCTCCCTATTGTACTTGCCACTTGACTTAAACACTATTGATTCCATAGTTCAAATGGTAAGTCATGAAATTTAACCAAGCAGGAATTCTGACAGGTTGTTCAGGGGCAAGTTTCATCATCCTATGCCAATCTTTGAGAACTAGATATTCCTGGGAGAAAAAGTACGGACCACCTTCAAGGACTTTCACCTTAGCCTGTTCATCTTTGAATTCAAAGAGATAGAACCCTGCCACATAGGTTTAACAGCCACAAAAAGATCTTTCCACTGATTTCGAGCAGTGGATACCAGTAACGGATAAGCTATTTTACCATCCAGAAAGTGACCCACCAAATATCTA
>BPLS01024107.1:0-17601 GCA_019656275.1 Rhododendron kiyosumense | reverse complement strand
TTCCATTTGCCAATATTAGTTAATTCAAAGATTTCAACAAGGGCTTCCTTGCCTCTCTGAAGATCAGGAAAATATTCAAGCTTCATATCCAATGAAGGACTCTGAGATTGAAGTAGTGAGGCCCACTTCCTAGGTTTAGGTTTAGCTTGAACAATATTTGGTTTAGAATTGAATTGGTGATTTTGGATATGTTGAGAATTGTGAGTAGGTGAATTAGGTGTAGTCCTCGACTCAGTTTTGGGAGGAGAGGGACCAGAACGAGGTTTGGTTTCCATTTGCCAATATTAGTTAATTCAAAGATTTCAACAAGGGCTTCCTTGCCTCTCTGAAGATCAGGAAAATATTCAAGCTTCATATCCAATGAAGGACTCTGAGATTGAAGTAGTGAGGCCCACTTCCTAGGTTTAGGTTTAGCTTGAACAATATTAGGTTTAGAATTGAATTGGTGATTTTGGATATGTTGAGAATTGTGAGTAGGTGAATTAGGTGTAGTCCTCGACTCAGTTTTGGGAGGAGAGGGACCAGAACGAGGTTTGGTGTCCACAAGGTTAACCTAGGTTAGGATCCCCTTCGACATAGGGGTTTCCTTTGGCATTAAACGGAATCCTAGATTTAGGGTTAGGAGGTTAAACCTTTTCTTTTCCATGATTGACAAGCAAATGAGCTGCTCTCTCCTCTGCTTCCCATTGTAGAGCCTCTTCGAAGACTTGCTGTAGTTTCCTAGAAGGGCAAAGGTTCTTTGTTGATTTAGGGCTGAACGGCCCAAAATAAGCTGTATCAGGAGAAGAAGCAGCACTTCTGAGAATGGTACCGGGATTGGGATCATTGGAGATGTCCAACCTCGGATTTACAGATTCTGATTGAACCAGGTGAGTCTGAGAAGATGATGAGCGATCAAAAATCTGTTGTTTCTGTCGAAGTTCGTTGGAGTCTATGGCTTTGAAGCCCAACCCATCGGCAAGTGAAATGGTACCTTCGGCCATGGAGGAATCCTTTTAACAGACAAGATAGCAAAGATCAAACTGAGTCACACAAATTGCCATTTCAAACTTTCTGCAATTCTGGTAAAACCTGAGTTCCTATCTTTCGAGAAACGGCCGCCACCTAGGAGTTTAAAAGAACCATCGGTCTTAATTTGTTTTCTTTAGTTGTATTTTGTTTTCTTTGCTCAGGACCAGCAGAGTGTAAGTTGGGGGGCTGTGATAGGCGCGTAAATATTCTCATAAGCGCCCCTTAATTTATCCTCGCTAAGTCCATTTATATTATTACTCGAAGCTTAATGCTTGATTTTTGTGTTTTAAGTACTCGGAGGTTTTAACATTCTAATGGACCTTATGAATAATCCTATTGTGCACGTAAATCTTGGAAGTGAATTGGATGCAGAAGAATACATGAATCATTTGTACATATTCATGTTTGATGAGCCCAAAGACTTCCTATTTTGATTTATAATTGGACCAAGTAAAAGAAGGCCTAAGCCATTCTCGGCAGTGGGCATGGCCCACCATGTTTGGAGAAAAGATTTTTGCTAGAGCCTTGGAGCCCACTGAGAAGGGAATTAAAAAGAGGGTCGGCTACAGCACTTATAAAGGGGACAAGAACAATGGGCGAGGAAAAAAAACATGCACAGAACATAAAATAGAGTCGCAAATTGGTAAGTATACTTTCCGAATCATGGCGCTGCACGTCACGGCTGGGAGCAGTCCATTTACCCATACGTGGTTCCTAGTCATGACAATCAGCAAGAAAATTAGTGTGATGTTCTCCTTTCCGATGTTCGGCTAAACTCGTTTCTAGGGTGTAGATGAAGCTCGAACTCTGAGTAACGATATTTATATTTTGAATTAGTGTTTTATTATTCGAATCGTGATTGCATGACTTGAGGATTTATTTGCGGTAGTAATTTTCTCTATCAAATCTTATGTATGATTTTCTAGATTTTTATGCACGTTCATACAACGGTTCTTAATTGTTTGTGATAACTGAGTAAGATGGATTGTGCTAGGCGGCGATACCCCATGCTATTTGGTGATTCATAAATATCTTTAAGCGATACCGTGAGGGCCTGCGTACCCTAACGATATCCGGATTGATTCAAATAATTAACCTTTATCATCGCATAAATATCTTTAGGAGATTTGAGTGGATTCAGAACCCTAGATCGTTTCTTTCATAAACTCTCATTATTTCTTAATTGTTTTATTTTAATTTAGTTTTTAATATCTTTGAAATCCAACAATCAAATCTCTTTCTGAATTAAGTAGAAATTAAATAGAACAACTGCAATTTAGCCTTTGTAATCCCTGAGGACGATACTCGGAGTACTTATTGCTATCTTTAGGTAGTAGTAATTACTTCATTTTATTAATTATTTTTTATACGGAAACGACACGATCAACTGACAAGTGGCAAATGGATTGGCGCACGCTGGTTTTGGACCGGCATGTGTAGGTTGGATTTTGGTAGAGGCTTTTTGGGTAAGGTTTAAAGGAGTTTAAACGCTCGAAGCTCAAACACAATAACATTGCTGGGGTGTTCTTGATCCATTTCATAATCGGGGAATCAAATACCATAAGTAAACTAATCTGGGGAAGCCCAGATTAGGGTGTCTACAATAGTCCCTGTTTGACGGCCCTCAGAGCACCATTGAGTTGGTACAGGTAACGTCAGATTTCTAGACACCCCTTCAAGGCTATCCAGAAGAAAGCAAACAGAAAATGCAGACATGTATATAAGAATACTGTGCATCAAGAGAACGAAGACAGGCGGACCATCTCAAGATTGTTGAGAGAGAGTTTGAACTCTATTGGGGGAACGGATAAACTTGGATGCGCGGACCATCATTGAATATCGAGGTAGACTCTTCTGGGGAATAATCAGTTGTGGACAGATCATCGCTGCTGGGGATCAAACCTTCTTTGGGACAAAGAACTCCAACAATCACGAGTAGTGCAACAGGGGTATGATTTTAACACACATGGCACTTTTGTTATTTCACTTACTCTATCCTACTCTCCATGCGAGTTGTGCATTGGTTATCACACTTTTTTTAATCTTTTTTAATTTCAAGCTAATTTACCCAAAAAAAAAAAAAAAAAACAATCACGGGTAGGTCATGTCAAGTAGGTTGAATTCCAGTTGTTGGGAATCTGAGTCAATCTCCTTATCAAAGACCTCTGAGACAAGCAATAATAAAACTGCTCAAAGATGCGCTAACTGTACACCAATGTGGATCAGTACAGGCAGACGGTTGTTGTTGATTGATTGGACGGGCAGACCGTCGTTGAATTGGACAGGACAGGCTGTCATTGAATTTGGATTGGACGGGTATTACAGATTGATTGGACAGGCGGACTGTCGTTGAATTGGATAAGAGAGGCTGTCGTTGTGGATTGAATGGACAGACGTACCGTCATTGAGTTGGACAGGACATGTTGTCATTGTGGATTGAATGGACAGGCAGACCATCGTTGGATTGGACAGAAAAGGCTGTCGTTGTGGATTGAATGGACGAGCGGACCATCGTTGGGTTGGACAGGACAAGCTATATTTGAAGTGGATGGGCAGATCAGTTTTTAGAATGATCGTGCCGTTGAGAATTGGTTTGGACCGGCTGTCGTTGAAATGATCCAAGTAGTCCAAGGAATGATCACCCTTGAAAATAGCATGGATAGTGGCAAGATGGACTGCTGCTGGGGAAAAATTGGTGACAAAATTGCTAATTGGGCCTCAGGCCCAAATGGACCTACGCGCGTAGGTGAACAATACGTGTGCACGGGTATATCTGTTGGGCCGTAGGTCAAAACTGGCCCAGATCTAGCCAGATCCTTTTTCACATCTTTTCTTCCTCGAGACGATTTTAGAACTATCATTCGACTATTTTTGAAATCCTCCCCCTCTCCTGTGACCAACTCTTTCTCCTTCTCATCTTGATTCCACATTCCAAAGCATTAAATCACACACCTACATACCCATGGTAGAGATTGGTGGTGGCAACAGCAATAGGCAGGGCAACAATGGTGGTGGCGAGCGAGTGCGAGACCAAAGTGACGCCATAAGGCCCCCAATCGATGATCAATATGTGAAAGGGACTACAGCAGGTACAGGGGGCACAAGTGCAGAGACTGTAGGCTCAGATGTGAGCGTTGGCGATGGTGAACCAAGCCGTGTGGTGGCAGTTGACGATGGCATAGATTAGCACATGTCGGTGGTGGAGGAGCACGCGCCAATTGGTTCTGAGACGGGGGGTCCACGCGTGAGGCGGTTGGACTTTAGCATGGCGGTAGAGGGCGTCATGCTTACCGATGGTGGCTTCAGAAGTGGCTCTGTCAGTAGCAGAGGTAGTTGCAGTGATGTTCGCGATGAGCCTCCACCGAGGGATCCGGCATGAATAATGGGGGTGGCAGATATGGTAGAGACGTCCGAAGGGGCGTCGGCATAGTGGGTTGAGTTTATTCCAGCTGTAGGTTCGTTGGGGCACGTGCCCATTACCCGCGTCAACTTTGCAGAGTTTGTGACGGAGGAGGAGGTTGGCCAGTTGCTCTAGGCAAATCCGACAGTGGTTACAGCGATTGTGGCAGCCCGGGAGGAAAGACAGTGGGCCATTGAATTTGCTCAAGAGGAGGAACGGTTGAGTGCCAAGGCCGAGACGTTGAGGGCCGAGGAGCAGGACTTTGTAAGGGAGACCAAGGAGGCAAAGAGGGCACAGGTTGATGAGGCGTGGGCGCGGGAGTCAGCCATGGCGGCGGCCAAAGCAAGGGCGCAAGTAACGCATGCTAAGTTTGTGGCGGAGACATACACGCCACCGGAGTCGCACGTGTTTGTCTCGTCAGGCTTTGTGCCCTACGTGCCGCGGCGAGAGGACTATGATCCCGAGCTGGTGCTGAGGGACCCCAAGGTGCACCTATCGACGTCTTGGGCAGAGTTAAAATTTCAATACTTGTTTTAACTTTCAGTCGTACAGTTGATTTTAAGTAGTCTTGTGTTGAATTGGCAAAACTTGTATCGCATGTAACTTTGAAACATCAAAGAACTTGAATTCAAACCTCACTTGATATGTAGAACTTGAAATGATGTATAGAACTTGAATGGACATAGAACACCTTGACATGCACACAGAATGCCTCAACTTAGAACTTTGTGTGAGCACATGCCCCAAAAATTGCATTACGACAAGCAGTTGCACCCATTTTAAAAAATGTGGCAAAACACTCAATTCAGAGTCGCCACTTGGGTTTGGAGGTCCACCACCCAAGGAACCGAACTTGGAATGCTTGCTATGTTGTTTGATTTGAAAAAGGCTTTGTAAACTGGTCCGTCGTAACCTTGATATCTGAGGTTTGGCAGCCCGGTTATGAAAGGGGAAGGGTTTTAAGGCACCCCTCTCGCCCAATCCGGAGATCGATCTTTACTCGGGCATTTGTAAAACGTTTGCAATTCTCTCTCATTTATCAGTTTTAGCCAAATAGGGCCGGAGAACAGTATAAGGGGATAAAAACTGTAACATGTATGCATGATGTAATAGATAGCATGGATGCGAAAACAGTAAATGGAATAAAAAGCAAGTTCTGTCTAGCAGATCAAACCCAATGCACTGTTTTGAATTAGTGAGTACAAGAAAAGAATCTACATGCACTGATCCAGTTCATGGATCACTACATGTGATTCAAAACGGCGCATGCCAATCCAGAACTGACGGGCATGAATAGTACCAGCGTACGCTGATCCAAATTTGGCACGTGAACAATAATGAATAGTACCCGTGTACGTGTGAATAGTACCAGGACGCTGGTTTTTTCGTTTGAAAGAATGAATGAGCTTTGAATGGATGGATTGAATGCTGTGTAGAAAACCAGGTGTATAGATGAAAGGGGCTAGGATTAGAACTTTGTGCTTAGGGTTTTGAAACTTGGAAAATTTGGAGAGCTTGGCCACCACTTTTTTTACTACTACTACTCACCCTTTGTTTGTTGATCTATAGGGGTATTTATAGGAGGATATGGAGTGAGAGAGAGGTGTGAATCAGCCAAGTAATGGCTGCTAGGTTTGGAGAGAAAGCCTCCCCTCCTTAAATGAAGAAAGGTGTTGGGAGGTGTGTGAGAGTGGAGGGGACAACCCTCTGTCCAAGAATCATTTTTTGGCCGAAAGAACCAGATTTCCCGACACATCAAAAGTCTTGTATTGCAGGCTTAGAAAGGTGATGGGGAGAGTGGTGAACCGGCGTGCACTGGTTTGGAACCGGTGTACGTGGGTCAAATGGTCAATGGTGAATAGTACCCACTTATGCATGAATAGTACCTGCGTACGCTGGTCAATGGTGAATAGAACCCACATAAATAGTGGAACTGTGCATGCCAATTGGGTTCTTGTTACATAAAAAGGGGTTTCAAATAGGCATCAAATGCTTAAAGCTTAATCATACTAACATTCCCAGGGTGTTCTTGATCCGTTTCATCATTTGAGAATCAAGTACCGCAAGTAAACTAATCTGGAAAGTCCAGATTGGGGTGTCTACAATAGCCACTCTTTGAAAGAACTTGGAGTGCCATTGACTGGGTACAAGTACTATCAAAGATTTCTAAATACCCCTCAAGGCTATCCAGTACAGAACATACTAGCAAAGCAGACATTTAAACTTAAGGAATCTGATTGGAGGAATGGACAGGCGGCAGTCCATTGCCAGGGATGGAAGTAGAATTGGACGAGTGAATCACCGCTTGTTGATTTGGACGGGACATGCCGTCGTTGCAGATATGGACGGGACAGGCTGTCGTTGCTGGGGATCAATCTATCCTTGGCACAAACAATTTCAACAGACACTGATAGGTCACATCAGGTAGGTTAAATTCCATCTGTCAGGAATCAGTGCCAATCTCCTTATCAAAGACCATCCTAGACAGAGTAATAAGGCTATTGGAAGATGCATTTAAGGTTGGACTGATGTAGGGGTAGCTGCTTAGGGTGGGCCAAGGCAAACTCTCCTGGGGAATAACTAGTTGTGGACGAACGGACCATCGGACGATATTCTGATCGTCGTGTTGGAAGCAATCAGACAATATTCTGATCACCATTGAGGGAGTGAACGGACAATATTCTGATCGCCGTTGACGAAGAGAACAAACGATATTCTGATCGCCGTTGACTGATGGAAACAAACGATATTCGGATCGTTGATGAGGGAGCGAAACGGATGATATTCTAATCGTTGAGTCGTGGTGAATTGGACAGGACCGGCTATCGTTGATTTGGGCGGGACAAGCCATCGTTGACAAGGACCAGACGGATAGATCGTCGCTACTTGATTGAATTGGACGGATAGATCGTCGCTAATTGAAATTGTACGGATAGATCGTCGCTGCTTGATTGAATTGGACAGATAGAACATTATTGACAAGGGCCGGAGGATAGATCATCGCTGCTTGACTGAATTAGACGGATAGATCATCTATGAAAAGGACCGGACGAATAGATCGTTGTTGACAAGGATCGGACGGATAGATCATCGCTGCTTGATTGAATTGGACGGATAGATCGTCGTTGACAAGGACCGGATGGATAGATCGTCACTGCTTGATTGAATTGGATGGATAGATCGTCGTTGCTTGATTGAATTGGACGGATAGATCATCGTTGACGAGGACCGGATGGATAGATCGTTGTTGTTTGATTGAATTGGATGGATAGATCGTCATTGCTTGATTGAATTGGACAGATAGATCGTCATTGATTGAAAATTGGACGGACAGATCGTCATTGATTGAAATTGGACGAATAGATAGTCGTTGATTGAAATTGGATGGATAGATCGTCGCTGATAAGGACTGGATGGATAGATCATCGTTGATTGAAATTTGACGGATAGGTCATCATTTATAAGGACTGGACAGATAGATCGTCGTTGATTGAAATTGGATGGATAGATCGTCGTTGATGGGTGGGAGGGACGATATTCTGAATGCCGTTGCAAATTTGGACGGGACAAGCCGTCACAGATAGATCATCATTAAGGATGACAAGGACCATCGTTGAATTGGGACGAACGGATCATCATTGAAGATGATTGGACCATCGTTGATTTGGACGAAGGATCATCATTGAGGATGATCGGACCATCGTTGAGCTGGATGGTGGATCATCATTGAGGATGATCGAACCATTGTTGAATTGGTTGGTGGATCATCATTGAGGATGATCGAACCATCGTTGAGGTGGATGGTGGATCATCATTTAGGATGATCAGACCATTGTTGAGCTTGACAATAGATCATCATTGAGGATGATCAGACTGTCACTGAATTGGGACGAATGGATCATCATTGAGGATGATCGGAATGTCATTGAATTGGGACGGATGGATCGTCATTGAGGATGACACGGACCATTGTTGAATCGGATGGGCGGATCATCATTGAGGATGACACGGACCATCGTTGAATTGGACGGTGGATCATCATTGAGGATTAAGGGATGAATGTGTCATCATTGAGGATGATCGGAATGTCATTGAATTGGGACGGATGGATCATCATTGAGGATGACACGGACCATCATTGAATTGGACGGTGGATCATCATTGAGGATTATTGAACCATCATTGAACTGGACAGGCGAATCATCATTGAGGATGACATGAACCATCGTTGAGCTGGACAGTGGATCATCATTGAGGATGATCAGACCATCATTGAATTGGGTGGCATAAGCCGTCGCTACTTTTTTTTTTTTTTGGGGTAAATCAGCTTGAAATAGAAAAAAGGACAACCGAATGTACAGCCTACAAGGGGCATACCCCAGGAGGAAAAAGAAAAGAAAAGAAGGAAAGAAGAGAAAAGTGGAGTTGCTTGTGCCAAGTGGCTACATAAATCTAGAGGAAATAGAAATGACCTATCCATGGGTTTCTAATCCATCTACAAGATGGAAGAGAAAACCAAGGGAAAAAGAGGTTGAGAAGGACTGATACTGGATAGGAGTGCATTGGCACTCGACAAGCTTTTCCTACTTTCAACATTTGATATACAATATGCAATGATATGCATACTAAATTGAATGCGCAAATTGAAAATGTAGATGCAAGCTAAGGGCGGCTCTTAGGAGGACAACAACGCCTGAGGACTACCACTGAGCCTCATTACTTTATTTTTTATTTTTTGGTAAAACAACTTGAAATAAAAAATAAAAAAAAAGGCTAATCGGATGTACAGCCTACAAGGGGCATACCCCATGAGGAAAGAAAAGAAAGACAAAAAACAAGAGTAAATAAAATTGGCTACCCAAAATGGAAACATGGACTAAATGATTTGCGTTGTTTCCCGTCCATATAGTAAGAGGGAAGGAAAACAAATGATATGAACAACTATAAAGGATATGACCAGTCCCGAGTTGCCATGAACGACCATACGCCAATCATGTCATGACATGTACATCCACACGCCAAATGGGTACATGCTATAACCTAAGCTTGTATCCCTTCCGTTAAGAGCTCCAATTGAACCTAACCAACTTAAACATTAACAAATGTAGAAGGCAGCTGCTTGTAGCAGTCCAGTCATGAACTATTACCAAATAACAGCACCGAAAATGCAGCTGAACAGCAGCATTGAGAGTACCATACAGCAGCAGCCGTAGAAACAACACAGCAGCAGCAGCATCAGCAAAACAGAAAACAGATTTCAAGTAACAAAGCCTTCCAAAAGCCTAGCTGCACTACTTGAACCTCCGAATGGCACAAAAGAAGGAATGATCATGGGAGCATTATGGAAGACAAGCTCCTAAAGGTGCAGCAGCAACAACAATCTTCCCCCAAGCTTGCACTTTATCTTCCCACAGAACAGCAGTAGTAAACAACTAGGGACAGCCCCCTAGAAAAGCCTATACATTCCAAGGGACAACTCCTCAAAGATAGGCCAAACTCAATCAAGAGGAGAAAAAAACCGATGCTTACAATCCCAAACTGAACAACCAGACAAGAAAAGAGCAAAACTCTAAACTAATTGGTTAGCCAATGAGATCACAAGCAATCTAATCAAAAATCTAATCAAATACAGCAGCTGAACACACAAAGAGTAGTAGACAAGATAGACAAATATGATTCCAGGACCTGCTGCAATCAAAATAGGACCATTTTTGTTGCTAGCGAATAGAACAACAGCATAGCACTATGCCACCCACAACAGAACAGCAGCACAATAGCAGAACAACAGCCATAATAGAACAGTCCAGTTTAATGACATAAGAACTGCAAAACTGGTCAGCAACACACAGTGAGCAAACCAAAACTCTTGGCAAATGACATCCAACATTGAAAAGCATTGCTTATATCTCCTCACACTAATCCTCCCTCGAAGCCAAATTCACCAACACACTAAAAGCAAAAGGGCCATAACTCCCTCGCCCTCCCTTACAAAATGCCTCCCATTATCTATTACCTCCTCTCACAAGAAGATTGGGCTCAATCCCACAACTCACGGGTTCACACATATAGTGGCACACTCAGGGTAGTAGAATTTGGCTCATGGCCAATGGAATCACTATGGAATTTAGAAGAACTAGCTCCCTCAAATCCAAGCCTGATGGAGCTGCCCAATACAACCTGCCAATCGAAACACATATATAAAGGATTTGGAAAACAAATGCAAGTTAAGCTAATCACATTCACACATGCACATTATGACCATGCAACATATATGATTATTCCATATTTAAACCCCATTCTCTAATAAATCTAGTATCATGTGAGCCTTTGGGCAGCTTGGGTTGGGATTGTAGTCTATTCTTAACCATGTTATAAATTTTGTGAACTACCACCTCCCAAGTGCTAGATTTAGTTTGAAACTACCTCATATTTCTCTCAATCCAAATGTGATACACTGTAACAGTGAATATCAATCTAGTAACAACATACTTATGAGATTTCCCCCTAAAATTGGAGAAGTGAGTAATCCAGGCTGCCCAAGACCGAGGGGACCACCACTCATCAATTTTTGCTAAAATAGCATTCCAAACTTGTGTGGAGAATACACGATTAAAAAACAAATGATTATCGCTTTCACTACCAAGGCAGAAACTACATTGAGAATTAGATTTGATCCCAAAAAGGACTAATCTGTCCTCAGTGGAAAGCCTACTCTGGATGGCAATCCATGTTATGAAACTGCACTTAGTGATATGACCAGAAAACCAAATAGCCTTATGCCAAGGTACTTTGGGATTGGTTCTCTCAATACCTCCCATAGAGATGCAATGCTAAATTGTCCATTTGACTTGGTCCCTTGTACCATACAGCTGGGGAAGTTGTTGTTTGGCCACATTCAACTCCCACGTTTGTGTGATTGGGAATGACCACACAGAATTGAGAATTATTCGGGACACTGCGGCATTCAAGAGCAAGCTAGAATCATAAACAATTATGGGACCAAACTTATTCAACAATGGACCTAGGGGGTGCCAATGGTCATACCACAGGGAAGTGTTAACCCCATTACCTATAATATGGAGAATGAAGGGTTGGACTAAAGTTCTCAAATTCAGAAGCTTTCTCCAAACCCAAGAGGGATCATTTGGCATTTTAAGACTCCAAAAGTTCTTACCCTTTAACAAATAGGATTTAACCCATTGGCACCACATTGATTGTTCTCCCCCAGAAATCAAGAACCATATATGCTTGGCCATCGCAGCCTTATTCCAAACCACCATAGATTTGAAACCAAGACCCCCTTCATCTTTGGGAGCATTTATGTGCTCCCACGCCACTTTGGCTCCATTTTCTTTTTAAGGTCAGGGCCAGACCACAAAAAGGCCCTAAGGATAGACTCAATCTCCTGGATGACCTTTTTTGGTAAGATGAACAGGGAGGACCAATAAGTTTGCATTGAGAACAAGATGTTCTTAATAAGCTGGACTCTTCTAGCATAAGTAAGGTCCCTATTAGTCCAACTTTTAGTTTTGGCAGTGATACTGTCAACCAATCTCCGACAGTCAACAGCTTTGAGCTTAGTTGATAGTAATGGGACTCCCAGATATCTCACTGGAAGAGTACCCTCCTGGAAACCAAGCTCTTACAAAATAGTCTCGTTAACTCCCACACTAACTCCAGAAAAGAATATACTACTCTTCCCCTAAGCTAGGGGAAAGACTAGAAAGAGCCTTAAACTCTAACAAAGCATCCTGAATGTGTTTGATAGATGGAAGCTCACCTTTGCAAAATATCATTAGATCATCAGCAAAGCTAAGATTTATCAATTGATTAGCTTTACATCTCCAGTGGAAGTGAAAGTCAGGAAACTGAGTTTTCTCTTAAAGTAAACTTGTAAAAACTTCCATCACAGTAACAAAGAGGTAAGAGGACAAAGGGTCCCCTGGCCTCAGACACTTTCTTCCTTTATTGTAACCTGTGGCTTCCCCATTAATACAAATTGAGTAATTTTCAGAGGTTACACATGCTTGTATCCAATTTATCATGGTAAGATGGAAGTTCAATGCAGAAAGAACATCCCAAAGAAACTCCCTGCTAACATGATCATGTGTTTTCATTATGTCAACTTTCATGGCACACTTAGGGGAAGGTGATGACTTATGATACCCTCTCATGAGTTCTTGAGTGAGGAAAATGTTATCCGCAATTCTCCTTCCTTTCACAAAACCTGATTGAATAGGGTCAATGAGTAAAGAGAGAACTGATTGCAACCTCTTGGCTAAAATCTTAGAAATGCATTTGTAGATGATATTGCAGCATGATATGGGCCTAAAGTCACCTACCTTGGAAGGATTAGGAACTTTAGGAACGAGTGCTACAATAATGGAATTAGCTTTGGAAAGCAATTTTCCAGACCTAAAGAAGTTCTTGATAGCTGAAGTGACCTCATTGTACCCATTCGGACTAGGAGCCTTGGAAGGATTAAGAGACCAAAAGGTCTCCTTGATCTCCAACTCTGATATAGGAGAGACCATACTTTGACTTTGTTCAAGACTTATTTTAATTCTGATTAATTGCCCAACTCTAGTAGGTCCTAGGGAGAAGGATGAGGAGTACCAAATAGAGTTGTGTTGCTAACAAAAACTCTTTTTTTTTTTTGGTAAATCAGCTTGAAAATAAAAAAGGCTAAGCGAATATACAGCCTACAAGGGGCATACCCCAGGAGGAACAAAAAAAAACAAAAGAAAATAACAAAGAAAAAAAAATTGAGAGAGCCTATGCCAATCGGCTACATTGACTAGTGAGAGTGATTCAATTGTTTCCTGCTCATCTAAATAGAGGAAGAGAAAACAATTGACAAAATGAATCCACATAATAATGAACCAACAATACAGGTAACTAAATCCATAGAACTCCAATCTTCACAAGGAAGACTTAAGAGCACCTCATGGTTTGGTACAACCTTACAATATACATTTCACAAAAGAACTTGACACAGTAGTAATAGCAGATACGTATCCCCCTTTGAAAACTTTGATTACATCTTCCTTGCAACTTACTTTCCACCTTTGAAGGAGTGAAAATAGGTGAAAATGAGGTACAACCATATGATGAGTCAAGCCGTAGCAGCACCCATGATCGGACAGCGGTATCCCCTCATGGTACATTAACAAAGCAGCAGCTGTAGCAGCTGCGACACAGCATTGCAACAGTAGCAGCAGCATAGCAGCAGATGGACGATACGATTAGCATCCAGACACTTCAATGACAACTAATCTAAAGCATAACAGCAAGAGCATCAATTTGCATCCAACTATACAGTATCAGGACAGCAGCAACGCAATAGGAACTGAATGGACAGCCCCTTTGTAACAGCAAAACAGTCAAAAGGATGTACAATCGTGTGAAGAGTAATGCCATAGTAATGCCCACGGGTGGACAGCAGCATCATCAACAAAACAACAGTAGAATCAGCTGCAACACAGTTCAGCAATGGCAACGGTGGCATAGCAGCAAATGGATACCACAGAACCATGAAAATCTAAAAGGGACAGAGGGTAGGGGAAATGTACTATGCAGAGGACGTCCCCCTCTGAGAAGGGAGATCCCAATGACAGCCCCAAATGGTTAGGCCAAGAAAAAACAAATTCCAACTTCCACAAAACAGTACCAGAAACATTTTGCATATCCACATAAAACAAAAGGCAGCCTAAGTGAAGAAAATACTGCAGTAAACCACCTATTACATGAGATAGCAGATTTGGAGCTCAACCATTGGAACTTATTGCTTCCATTACAGTGGAACAACAGCAGCCAACACCCCAAACTCTTCTTTGATAACCTTAAAATCACTAAACAAAGCCGTCACTCCAAATAGAGCCGTCACTCAACATTAAACTTGTTATTTTGCTTCTATTTCTCCAATTGCTCACAGCCTTAAAGAAATAGGAAGTGCACTGATCTCCAAGTTTCAACCACTGGATTCATGACTTTTGCTTAGCTAAGCTTTCCTCAGCCCTAAGCAAAGTGAGATATTGCTTAAGAACCACCTTCTCTTGTTCTATAGCAGAGATATTATTAGGATGAGAGCCTATAGTTGCTTGAATGCTCTCTAACACATGCTTAGAGGCACTCCCCTCTCAGAGATGCCACTGAACTCTGTTTTATTAAGTTGCTTCAGTTCTTATTGAAGGTGCTTAAGTTTGACACAAACACAGAACATGGGATTACCAATTACAATTGTCCTCCAAACCCTTTGAACAATTGCAAGGAATTGAGGATGATCTGCAAGGAAGTCAAAAAACCTGAAAGGCTTATTTGACTTGCTTGGGTTAGGTTGAACACATTTTACAACTGGAGAAAGGTCTGAAATACTAGGAACCCAAGAATGAGCCGTGGATTGAGTAAAAGCTTTCATCCAAGGCTCATTTACTAACACTTTATCAAGTTTGGAGGCCACAGAATGAGGAGGGACCTGTTTATTGGACCAAGTGAATAAGCACCCAGTGAACATAAGGTAATAAAGATTAGAGGCAATCAAACAGTGATTAATGTCATCCATATGTGGAGACCACTGATTATTACCTCCCACTTTCTCCTTAGGATGTCTAATTGCGTTAAAGTCACCTAGGACTACCCACGGTGAAGAGGTCCTAAACTGTATTAAGCTATGCCATAGAGTCCTTCGATCTAAATTAGAATTCGCCCCATTGACCATAGTTACCAAAAAGAGAGCACTCCCATCTATGGGTTGGACCTCACAGTGAATGAATTGATCAGATTGGCTTAACACTGTAAGAGAAACAACACCAGGATCCTAACCCACAAAAATCCTTCCAAAAAATGAAATGAGTGATTCTGTTTCCCCAAACTGCCCTAATTTTATGCTCAAGAAAGCCCACTAGACTAAGTTTATTAGAGTTAACAAAGGATTTAGCTTCTTTCTGCTTAATGGGGTCATTTAGACCACGAATGTTCCAAAATCCTAAATTAAAAGCTCGTAATGACATAGAAACAAAAGCACAAAGTAACAAAATGAAGCAGAGATTGAAAGAAGTAATACTGCAAATACTCAAAGGATATCAAAAAAAGATATCAATTATTCAGAGAACCCATTGATTGTTCCTTAACCTGTTTCCTCATTGTTTTCCTGGCAGACTTGGAAAGAAGCTGATAGGGATCAATAATTTCATTGGGGACCAAAGTTGCAGCTTTCTCCCCCTTAACTACATCTTGACAGTCAGGTGGTTCAAGAGCAAAAGGCTTCTTCAGATCAAAAAGAGCATTAACCCTTTCCAATCCCACAAAATTAGGACAATTCTCATCAGTGCAAGTACCACTTCTTTGTACATTTGTAAGAGTTGAAACTAGACTGATAGAAGGTTTGGAAGAAGTGAGTGAGGTTGCTCCTAGAATTTTCAGAAGCTCAACATCAGATTCAGTACCTTCTTCTACTTGAATCATGGTGGGATCATTTGAGACATTGATATTATGAGAACTTGAGGGGGCATCCAAGGAGTCACAGGGAATAGTCTTTTGTTTACCATTCCTTATCGAAATCCACTCATGACTGGCAGCCTTTTGTTCTGACTCAGTAAACATTTCTACTTGAGGGCCATTAGAGGCTAAGGGTAATTTCTTAGAACAGTGGGAAGTGGAGTGGCCAAAAACTTGACACTGCTTGCACAAAGGGTATCGGTAACACCTGATATTCAATATGTACCCCAACTGTATTATCCTCCACAGTAATTCTCACATCCTCAAAAAGGTCATGCTCAGCACTGATCTCAATGCAAACTCTAGCACTAGTTGATTTTGTTTGAAGAAGTCCAGGTTGTTTTGAGGTTTTAGTTGTAGCTTGGTCCACATGTAAATGTTTACCAATGGTACTAGCTATTCTGGTCAGACACTCCTGATTCCATAACTCTAAGGTAAATCATGCAATCTCACCCAAGTTGGAATATGAGAAGGTTGGTCTTTGACTGGCTTCATCATTCTAGGCCAATCTTTGAGGACTAAGTATTTTTGTGAGAAAAAATAAGGTCCACCATCCAAAACTTATTGTTTAGCCTGCTCATCTCTAAATTCAAAGAGATAGCACCCAGCAACATCCGGCTTAATAGCCACAAACAATTCTTTCCACTGATACCTGGCAGTGGAGAGCACCAAAGGGAATGGCATTTTCCCATCAAGGAAATGGCCCACTAAGTACTTATTCCATCTACCAACATCAATAAGTTCAATGTCAATTTCGACTTGTGCTTATTTCCCTTTGAAAAGATCAGGATAGAACTCTAGTTTCATATCCACTGAGGGACTTTGGGATTGTAGCAAGAATGCCCAGTTTTTTGGCTTGGGTTTAGGACCATTTGGAAACTGCCGCGGTTTGTTGGGGTTACCTCGTAGTGAAGACTGAGGATTAGAGCTAAGTGGAGAATCAGGCATCGAACTCTTGAGATTGGGGTTTTCAGGATCAGAACGCGGATTTGATGTAACATTACTTGGGCTCTTTGATGTTTAGGGCTGGAAGCCCCATACCCAGATGGAGATGTAGCATGAACTGCATTTCGGAGCGTGAATTCTAACTTGAAATCAGATGAAAAGTTCATCTTTAGGGTTTTTTCCTCTGCTAGATTAGGACAAAACTGAGGAGAATTGGAAAGCTCCATGATCTGTTGTTTCCTCTGAACTTCATTAGAGTCTATCGCCTTGAGACCTAACCCATCTGCAAAAGAGATAGTCCTATCGGCCATTGATCGCTGCTCAAATCAGATGAAATCTCAGGAATCTCCTACTCGATCGCCGAAGCTCTTGTGAGAATCGCCCAAATCGCCATATTTTTTGTCCGTGTACCTGCCAATCTGAATGCTTTGTTCCATTACTTTATTGTCTTTTGCTTATGAGGTTCGGGCAGGGCCTATGTGCCCAGATAGAGAGATGTCGTGCGGGTCGGCATGCCCCATCCAAGTGATAAAACTACACTTTGGAATGTGTCCAGAGAACCATACCAATTTATACCACAGGACTTGAGGAAACGGGGTTCTCAACTTGTCCCATAAAGAGGCGATTGAGAACTAACCATTGGGTGTGAGGGTCCATTTAAATTGATCAGCGTTGTTCAACCTAGACTGAACCAGAGAAGGTAAGGAATTCCTAATCTCATTAAGCTCAAAGGTTTGGGTTATGGGGAA
>BPLS01024105.1:7346-41415 GCA_019656275.1 Rhododendron kiyosumense | reverse complement strand
GACTTTCAAATTGAAGTTTCTGAAGCTCTTAAGAAATGAACGAATGGCACAGAACTAAGAATGCAAGTACCGAATGGAACATAGAATCAGTGAGAGGGCAAAAAAACATGTTTTAGCCTTAGTGGCTCCGACGATCTTTGAATTGGTCTACTTTCGTCCAACTTTCGAAAAACCAAAATCTATAATTTTAATGGTTCAATCTCACCATACTTTACTAACTTGAATACCTCTTTATCCAAATAAAATAGGTTTCAATCCGCTTTAAAATTAGTGTGATTCAATGAGTTTTCAAAAAAAATTTACTTTTCAACCTATTGAGGGTAAAATTGGCCTATCTTTTGGTGTATAAAGATTTTTAGAGTAAAACAAATTAGGTTAGAAATTAGGCATGACAAGCTTTTCAATGGTTCAAACCATGTTCAAATCAGAGTTCGGGAGTGTCTGTGCCAAGATTGCAAAGTTTGGTTGGTTTTGAAATTGCTAAGATGCGCCCAGGCGCAAGGGATGGCGCCTGGGGAGCGTGGCATTGCTCCTGGGGCGCATTAAGGCTCGACAATAGCTCAAACTTTGCTGGTTTGTTCTGGACACTTCCGAACTCCAATTTTTGCAAGGTTTGAACCATTAAAAAGCACTTTAAGTCTACTTTCCAACCAAGTAGTTTAAATCTTAAAATATTTTTGCAACATTTGACATGACCAATTTGCACTTAGTAAGTCGAAAAATAAATCATTTAAGTAAAGAGCTCGCATATCCCTCATCTTAAATCCTATGAAAACCTATTATATATCGATAAAAAGAATTTTCAAAGTATTAAAAGATGGGGAAATCCAATCATAACAATAATAGTGTTTAATTTATGAAAAGTTTGTAGTAATAGTCGACCACTACAAAGATCATCACAGCACCGACCACCACCCTGCACCAGCCTCACTTTACCACCATTACCACCGCACATCCACTTTGCAACCACCATTGACACCACATGTAATAACCCGGATTTTTGGCCTTATTTATTTATTTTTTATTTAAAGAAAAAAATTACAGTTCAAAAAAAAAATTATATTATTAATTCAAATTTTATTAACTAATTATTTTACTAACTATTCAGGTGATTTCAAAATATATTTTATTGGTAATTGTAATTAGTATTTTTTTTATTAAATTAATCCTTTAATTGTGTAACTGCGTATATATGTATTTATACCATGTAACAAATGCATGTACTGTATAATTTTTCCCACCACCAAATATGCTCCCAGCCATATCTCATCTCTCACTGCCGTCTCTCTTCCTCCCTCTCAACCGACTCTCTCCATCCCCACGCCATTAATTCTCTTCCTTTCTCCCCAAGCAAAACATCCCCCTATTCTATTTCTCAGCCACCCTTATCCCTCCCATTTCGGCACCTTATCCTTATCCTTTTCCACCTTGCGGCCCAAGCCAGCCGCACTCCAAACCACGTGCCCGTCGCCCGTTTCTGAAATTGTGGCCCGGTTCGACCCCCTATAAATACCCACCTCTCTCACCTACGAAATACACAGCAACCACACTCCCTCAACCTCTGAAATTCAGAAAGAAAGAAAGGAAAAAGAGAGAGAGAATCCTAACTCCATCAATGGAGGTCTAGAGAGAGAAACCAAGTGGGTTTTCAATTTCTCACATAGCCGAGCCTCAATTCGAGCTGCACCTATCCTAATCCGTTCTTTGGCACCACCACAGCACCCTCCCGTAATCCCAAGCCGATCCAGTGGTCTCTGTTCGTCATCTCCTTTGTTTTACCGAAACTGACCCAGAACCCGTTTTCGCTCCTTGACTGGAACCAAGGTATTATAATCTTTCTCCTACCTCTCCCTAAATATAATATATAATATGTCCGTATTGGTTGTTTTGTGTTTTAGCATGAAAATAATCGAACCCGACGTCGCCGATCGAGTCCGGGCTGGAAACCCACCTTATTCGAATACCACTGTCTCTGTTTTGTTTTGTTGTTTTTAAAAAAAAGGGGTGCTAGCCTCTGTCGGGTTTGATTTAGAAAAGTATGATTTGGATTTGATCAATGCAATTAGGATTTAAATATAAAGTATGCTTGGGCTTGATTAACGAAATTAGAAATTAAATATGCGTGATAACTTATACTATTACTTGTTCTGTTAATGCCGCATGACTTAGAATTTGGTTAATGGAAATAGGAGTCAACTGTTTTTATGTGGTACAATTTTAAGAGGAAAGTTGCCAAGGGTCTTATCGTTTATGTAAGAGAAAATAAAAATAATTACTTGATTGACTTTATCGCATGGTAGTGTACCGGGTAATTAATTTTCTCGCATGATTGATTTTATCACATGATTTGTTATTAACGTGAAATAATAGAAATTACTAAAATGAACCTATGTGCGAAATCCTAATGAAACCCAAAAGTCACAAGGACAAATCTGAATACTTTATGTGAAATTCAATTTGTCTTTTGAACTATTGATAATGTTATGTTTCATTGACTCTTTATGAATTGGTTGTTATTATTGATCCACTTGCAATTACTTTGGTATTGAAACGTATCGAAATTGTTGTGAGGTTAATTTGGATTTAAGCTCATTGGAGGTGACCTATAGTGGTTCAATTATCCTGGGTATGTGGTGATAGTATGATATGTTTACTCATCGTTTAAATAATTGCGTTGTTGATTGAACCGAGAACGTAGAAAGGACGTTATGGATATTGGATGATTTGTGGGCTTAGAGAAAGTATATGGATGTTGTTCTGGTTAACGGAGAGAGGAAATAGATGAAAGGTTGTGGGCTTAGCAGGACCTCGGGGGTGGCCTGACAGGGCCTCGTGTTATCGAGGGTAGCCTGGTAGGACCTTGAGGGTAGCCTGAAAGACCCGGTGTTGCTAGGGTGGCCAAGCAGGACCTCAGGGGTAGCCTGGCAGGACCTCAGGTATTGAGGGTAGCCTAGCAGGACCTTGAGGGCAGCCTGATGGACCTAGAATTGTAAGGGTGGCCAAGTAGGACCTTAGGGGTAGCCTGGCAGGACCTCAGATATTGAGGGTAGCCTAGCAGGACCTTGAGGGCAGCCTGATGAACCTGAATTGTGTGGATAATCTACTAATACCTTGTGATATTGAAGGAAGGAGGACATTTAAAATATGTTCAATGAAATATTGAGTTTGTAAGACGATGGATACTATGGTGCAGGTATGATTATGAAATGTGAGATTCAAAAGAAGGCAATTTAAAGGCTTGCTAATGGATTTATTTATTAAATGCTTGTCTTTCTTTTATTTTCATATGAATTGTGAGGATATTGCTTAGCTGTAAAGTAAGGGGTTGGCAGGGTTAGGATTATTTTACTGGGTGAATTATCACTCACGGATACGTCTGTATCCTGGCAAATCGTTTGCTTCGGCGATCAATTTGCCAGATGGCGCAGGATTCAATGATGGTGCAGTTCGACACGAAAAGAATATCAGGAATGAAGATCGAGTATGCTTGGAATCTGTATCAAGCCTAGAGTCAGTTCTGAAGTTAATGTATTTTAAATCACTAAATCTATCTTGAGTTTGTAATAGCAAAACTTCATTTTAGAAAATTACATTTATTTAGCAAATTTTCTTAAGATATTATTTTCTTTTGCTTCCGAAAAATCGGGGCGTTACACCACACCTCAACTGTAACGGCTCTACATACATTTAAACCTACCACCATTTCAACTCCACGACTATCACGGCTCCACATGGAACTCCACCGCAACTAGTAAACGGAATCACCGCCCCTCCACTCCACCACCACAGCCACTATTGAGGAGCCATGGAAGGGGTGGGTTCTGAGATACAAATCTTGGATTTAAAATTATTTATACATCAAAAGACATGACCATTTTCTTTGCAATTGTGAGGTGATTGTACTCGAGGTAGTGGCATCAAAACTGGTGGGGTAATGCAGTTATCAAATGATGGTGGTTTGGGAGTTTCACTGGTCAAGTGATGTTGGTGGTATGGGCACAAAAATTTGATTTCTTAAATATCTAAGCCTTGTGTATTGGGTGATTCCTGAGATGATAAAGAAGGTTTGTGTTGATTGATGAAGTGTAAAAAGCCCTATAAAATTATCTGTGGCTCTTTAGAAATGGAAAAATACCTTAGAATTAGGAATGCGAGTACTGAATGGATAATAGAATCAGTAGAAGGGCATGAAAATATGTTTCAGCCTAAGTGGCTCCGAAAATCTTTGAATTTGTCTACTTTCGTCCAACTTTCGATAAACCAAAATCTATTTTTTTTATGGTTCAATCTCACCATATTTTACTAATTTGAATACCTCTTTATCCATATAAAATAGGTTTCAATCTGGTTTAAAGTTTGTGTGATTCAATGATTTTTTCCAAATAATTTACTTTTCGACCCGTTGAGGGTAAAATTGACCTATCTTTTGGTGTATAAAAGGTTTTGGAGTAAAAATAATTACGTTAGAAATTAGGCTAGAAGAGCTTTTCAACGGTTCAAACCACGTCCAAATTGGAGTTCGGGAGTGTCTGTGGCAAGATCACAAAGTTTGGTTGGTTTTAGAATTCTTAAGTTGCGCCCGGGCGCAAGGGTTTGCGCCTGGGGAGCATGGCATTGTGCCTGGGGCACATTAAGGCTCCACAATTGCTCAAATTTTGCGGGTTTGTTCCGCACACTCCCGAACTCCAATTTTTGCGAGGTTTGAATTGTTAAAAAATTCATTAAGTCTACTTTCTAGCCCAAGTAGTTTTGAATCTTAAAATATTTTTGCAACAGTAGACATGACCAATTTATCCAAAGTAATTCTAAAAGTAAATCATTTAAGTAAAGTGATCGCATCTCCCTCATCCTAAATCCAATAAAGACCTATTATATATCAATAAAAAGAATTTTCAAAGTATTAAAAGATGGTGAAATCCAATCATAACAATTATAGTGTTTAGTTTATGAAAAGTTGGTAGTATAAGTCGACCACTGCAAAGATCATTGGAGCACCGGCCACCACATCTCCACCGCCCTCACTTAACCACCACTACAACCGCATTTCCAATTTGCTACCACCATTGACACCACACCTGAACCGTACCGGCTCTTCATTCATTTAAGCCTACCACCACTTCAACGCCATGACTATCACTCCTCCATTGCTCCACATGGAACTCCACCATGACTACTACACCTCCACCAGCACCATCATTTTAGCACCACATAATCACCGCCCCTCCACTCCACCACCACAGCCACTATTGAGGAGCCACGGAAGGGGTTGGTTCTGAGATAAAAATCTTTGAATCAAAATTATTTGTACATCAAAAGATATGACCATTTTCTTCGCAGTTGTGAGGTGATTGTACTCGATGTAGTGGCAACAAAACTTGTGGGGTAATGCGGTTATGAAATAATGGTGGTTTGGGAGTTGCACTGGTCAAGTGATATTGTTGGTGGTATGGACACAAAAATTTGATTTCTTAAATATATAAGCTTTGTGTATTAGAAATGAAAAAATGCCTTAGAACAAAGAATGCGAGTACTGAATGGAACATAGAATTAGTAGAAGGGCATGAAAAAAAGTTTCAGCCTTAGTGGCTCTGAAAATCTTTGAATTTGTCTACTTTCGTCCAACTTTCGATAAAACAAAATCTATTTTTTTTCATGGTTCAATCTCACCATATTTTAATTATTTGAATACCTCTTTATCCATATAAAATAGGTTTCAATCTGGTTTAAAGTTTGTGTGATTCAATGATTTTTTCAAAATAATTTACTTTTCGACCTATTGAAGGTAAAATTGACCTCTCTTTTGGTGTATAAATGGTTTTGGAGTAAAACTAATTACATTAGAAATTAGGCTAGAAGAGCTTTTCAACGGTTCAAACAACGTCCAAATCGGAGTTCGGGAGTGTCTGTGGCAAGATCACAAAGTTTGGTTGGTTTTAGAATTCCTAAGTTGCGCCCGGGCGCGAGGGATTGCGCCTGGGGAGCATGGTATTGCGCCTGGGGCGCATTAAGGCTCCACAATTGCTCAAACTTTGCGGGTTTGTTTCGGACACTCCCGAACTCCAATTTTTGCGAGGTTTGAACCGATAAAAAGCTCGTTAAGTCTACTTTCTAGCCCAAGTAGTTTTGAATATTAAAATATTTTTGCAACAGTGGACATGACCAATTTACCCTTAGTAAGTCTAAAAGTAAATTATTTAAGTAAAGAGATCGCATCTCCTTCATTCTAAATGCGATAACAACCTATTATATATCGATAAAAATAATTTTCAAAGTATTGAAAGATGGTGAAATCTTATCATTACAATAATAGTGTTAAATTTATGAAAAGTTGGTAGTATATGTCGACCACTACAAAGATCATCGGAGCACCGGCCACCACATCTCCACCACCCTCACTTCACCACCACTACAACCGCATGTCCACTTTGCTACCACCATTGACACCACACCTCAACCATCCCAGCTCTACATTCATTTAACCCTACCACCACTTCAACGCCACGACTATCACTCCTCCACTGCTCCACATGGAACTCCACCACGACTACTACACCTCCACCAGCACCATCATTTTAGCACCACATAATCACCGCCCCTCCACTCCACCACCACAGCCACTATTGAGGCGCCACGGAAGGGGTGGGTTCTGTGATAAAAATTTTTGAATCAAAATTATTTGTACATCAAAAGATATAACCATTTTCTTCGCAATTGTGAGGTGATTGTACTCGAGGTAGTGGCATCAAAACTTGTGGGGTAATGCTGTTATCAAATGATGGTGGTTTGGGAGTTGCACTAGTCAAGTGATATTGTTGGTGGTATGGACACAAAAATTTGATTTCTTAAATATATAAGCCTTGTGTATTAGGTGAATCCTGAGATAATAAAGCAGGTTTGTGTTGATTGATGAAGTGTAAAAAGCCCTATAAATTATCTGTGGCTCTTTAGAAATGAACAAATGCCTTAGAACTAGGAATGTGAGTACTGAATGGAACATAGAATCAGTAGAAGGGAATGAAAACATGTTTCAGCCTTAGTGGCTCCGACAATCTTTGAATTTGTCTACTTTTGTCCAACTTTCGATAAACCAAAATCTATTTTTTTTATGGTTCAATCTCACCATATTTTACTAATTTGAATTCCTCTTTATCCATATAAAATAGGTTTCAATCTGGGTTAAAGTTTGTGTGATTCAATGATTTTTTCAAAATAATTTACTTTTCGACCTGTTGAGGTAAAATTGACCTATCTTTTGGTGTATAAATAGTCTTCGAGTAAAAGTAATTACGTTAGAAATTAGGCTAGAATAGTTTTTCAACTGTTCAAACCACGTCCAATTCGGAGTTCGGGAGTGTCTATGGCAAGATCGCAAAAGGCTATTGAAAAGCTTGGGCTTAGGCACAAAGAATTAGTGGCTCAGGCACAAAAAGCCCTATAAATTCTCAGAAGCTCTCATAATCTCCATCTTCCCTCTTGGACTTGGTGCTGTAATTAGCATCTCTGTCTGAGATGAATTAATTGTGGGTGGCTCGCGACATCCTGGAGATTACTGAGATTGCTGTGGTTTCTTTCAATCCCAAACCTATCTAGGGTGATTAATGGTGCCGTAATTGGTATGACAACCAGCTCCATTCTTTTTTTCTACAGCACAAATCACCCTAGATTGGTTTGGGATCGAAAGAAACCACAACCGCAGCAATTATCTCAGTAACCCTCTACAGGATGCATGTAACAAGCCACCCACGATTCATCTCTGGCTGAGATGTCAATGGCCTGTCCAACTTGAAACCCCCCTAGCCTGGCATCGTTTTAACAGTCGTTTATTTGTCATATTTTGGACTCTATCATCCATACATGGATGAATATAAATAATGGAACTGTGATCACATTTTGTACTGCATTTGAGTAGCATCTCAAATGCGTGATTGTTCGTCATGCAACAATACTGTTGGAGATGAAATTTGGGAGTTAAGGTGTGATAATGAAGAACATGCATATATGCCTTCGGTTTGGTTTGGAAAGTAAGGTGAATAGATGGTTCAGCTTGGTTACCCAGGCCGATCGCATGGGCCAGGTTTGGATGTTACATTTCAAAATCCAGTTCCCTGTCGAATTTGGCCTCGTTCTGGCCTCATCGGGGATTTCATTCTTGGGGATGCAAATGAACTGAGCTACTCGAGCTCGAGGATTGGCTTGTTTGGTCTCGGCTGGTTTAGTCAATTTGTACAATGTGAAGATACTTTAAAGCCCAATTACATTTTGGTAATTTGATTGAATTCCTTTTGTTCTGCTTTTTTATGTTCGGCAAAGGAATAATATCTCCCATTTAGCCTGTAAGATTCTTTTTTCATTAAATTAAGTTTATGCGGTTGCCTTTCTTTTCAAAATTTCCAACAACACACAAAAAGAACTCTCAGCTCCCTTCTAGTTTTTGGCAAGTGGGCTAAAGCAATTGAAACCAAAGTATTGGTAGGGCCTTCCAGATTTGGGAGTTCTTTCTCTTTAGTTTCTTAAAGCTCATGATGATCAAACCGGGTTGGCCTGACCGTCAAGGCCCAGGACTTGGGGTCGGGTTTTGTTTCCTCATGTCTCAGATTCGAAACTTCTTTAAGTGTCTATCAATTCTTTTGGGGTTATTCCATAGGGAGCAGAGTTCTCTGCAAGTGGGCGATGTGATTGGGCCGCATGATTAGTCGAGGTGCACGTAAACTGGCCAAGACACGTGATTTATAAAAAAAACCGACAAACAAAAGCTGGGGGTGATCGTGATCTCACTTTAGCTAGAGAGTCTGGACGCAACAGTGTACACAAACTTCTTTGGATCTTCTCTCTCTCTCTCTCTCTCTAATCCCTATTGGAAACTCGACTCAACAGAAAGAACCCAAACAACAAAGCTCAAACTACTTGACCCATAACTACCCCACAACACAATGAAGAAAACCCACAAATGCCTGTTGTACATAGTAATCGGAATCATTCTCCAAACAGCTATCATTCTCATCTTCGTCCTGACTTTCATGCGGGCTCGCACCCCGAAACTCCGTTTCAGCTCCGTTTTCGTCCAATCTCTCACCACCAACTCCTCTGCTTCCTCCCCTTCCTTCACCATGAAACTAAACACCCAGATTACCGTCAAAAACACCAACTTCGGCAAATTCAAATTTGGCGATTCCACCGCCACGGTGTATTACAAAGGAATCCCTATCGGCGAAGCTGCTATCGGTAAAGGGAAAGCGAAGGCTCGGTCGACCAAGAAAGTGGATGTCAGTGTGAGTTTGAGCTCGAACAAGGTGACATCGGGGAATTTGAATTTGGCGAGTGATTTGAAATCGGGGAAATTGAGGTTGACTAGTCACGGTAAGTTGAAAGGGAAGGTGCATTTGTTGAAGGTGATTAGGAGGAAGAAAACTGCGGAAATGAATTGCTACATGGATGTTAATACCAAGACAAAGGCGGTTGAGAATTTGCATTGCAACTGATGAATTTTTCTTCTGTCTCTTTGGAGTACGAAAGTGCTAGGTATAAAGAAAATATATCCTGAGATTACCCCGAATACACTTTTAGAGGTATTTATGACCGTTAATAGACTTTTATTAGAGGTAAGAAATTCCTGTTCTGAGTGATTTCGGGATATGTTTTCTTTATACCTAGCATCTCTTTTATTGGTGTGTTTGTTGGTTTGGGTTTTCTAGAAGAAGGTTGAGGTTTGATTCATGGAATCATGAACCCTTCTTGTGTGTTTGAGCTTTGATTTTAATATTTGTTGTTTTGTTCTTTCACGTTGAGTAGGCACTGAATTAATGTTTCTTTCATATTTCCACTGCAACATCTCATCTTTTGAACAATTTGATGCTATGCTTCAAGCTTGGTATTCCTGTTTACTTTCTTCTCCTTCTTATCTTTTTGCTTTCTAACTACGTGTTCAGGTTTTACTTCGACTCAATGGCGGAATCAGGATTTTCAAAAGAGAGGGTGTCGAAAATTAAAAGTTCAACCACGAATCTTTCTGCACTAGGGCATATATGGGGTTTGGTCGGCTTTGCATGTGGGGGTGCCAATTTGTTAAGGTTCTCTAAAATGTAATTACATTTTTGCAATACATATATGTAGGGGAAATAGCCAAATAGTGGGTGCTCGGGCACCCACCCTTGCATGCAGTTCCTCCCTACAAAAGAGCAGTAAAATTTGTCCCTCAAAATCAATCGATCGAGATGCGAACAAACAGATGTGAGATATGAGCTATAAAAAGAATGTGTAAGAGTAACGTGAACTGAAAAGGAAATGTGAAAGACAATAATTTGTCTGTCCACTTGCTGCTTTTGATCCTCCCAACTGTGAATTCCTCGTGATCACGTTTCTCTTTTTCTTTATGCACATGAGATATGCTTGAGCACCAAGATATTATAATTAAATTACTCCCGTTTTTGGTTCCTTTTGTTTTGCTTGCTTGCTTTTTGAATTTAGATGATTCTTATTTTATTAAGAGAAGTGGAAGAGAAAGAACTATCCAACAAGAATCAATGGATACCTTCAAAAGAACAAATCCTAATTAAGTAGCATCAATATATTTCACTACAGTTGGATACCGCTTTATAAACGTACCCTGATATTCGATCCATTCACTACAGCTGGATACCAATTTCACTACCGTTTGTCTTTTTTGAATTTTAGTTTTTTTTTTATTAGGAGAAAGGGTGGGAAGGAGCGACTAGCGTAGTAACTCCTTCTTGGGCGTGACTATAGGGACTCTCTATCTGCCAATGGAATGTCTGGTTCGAGCCATAGCTACCGTCCGTGAGAACGGGCTGTCACCACGGCACTACCTGGTCAACAACGGCGAGAAATCCCCCTCTTCGGTCCACATATGGGTTTGAACCGGCGCAGGTGTTAAAGAGAGATGGTAACTCCCATCAACTGGACTACCACCTAGATGGTGAAGTTTTGCTAGATTCATGTTATGTTTTTTGAATTAATTATTGGTCTCGACAAGAGGAGTCTAAAAAGAAAAAAAATAATTACATGAAGCAAAAAAAAAAAGTTCTCTAGAAGAGGAAAAAATATCAAATTGCTGGTATTTTTGTCTTTACTATCGTCTTAATTATATGATTTTTTCTCAATTTCAGTCTACTTATTTTTTTTTTTATACTTTATGATTTCTCTCGTCAAGACGAATGGTGGATCTCAAAAATTGAGACGAAAAACTAAATAAAAACTTAGAAAATACCTTTAAAAAATTTAGGAAGAAAGGAGGCACACCCCAACTTTCTATTTGAAGGTATATTTTCAAACTCTTTGAAAATACACCTTCAAATAGAAAGTCAAGAGGTTTCTTATCTGTTTTTTCTTTGTTTTTTAGTCTAATTTTTTTGGTTTTGTTTTGTCCGGATGTTTAGGCAGGTTTCTGTCCGGATGTTGGGTCCGATTTCTGTTTCAGCGGGTTTTCTCCCGGAGTTTTGTTCCGGTCTGGTTACTCCAGATCTGGTACCTGATTCTATCGGATTATATGTTGTCTTTGATATGGAGCTCCGTCATCTGGAGACATTTGTTGTTTGGTACTAGCTCTACTTAAGTCAATCCTTGTTGATTACAGTGTCGAATGATTAATAACTCTTACTTAGATGCTAGACATCAGCATCGTGTCTTTTCGTTAGTGTTTATGTATCTTTGTATTGGGATGAGAATCTATAGTTGCCATATGACCTGATCTGTATTCGGTGTTAATCTATAGATGCCGTATGATTTATTTAAATGGGTATGTTTCTTCTGTTAAAAGTTGTTTCCGTCCAAATGGACCCAATAGACAAGAACATTAGTAAAACAAAAGCAATGAATAGAGGCCCCACCTTGAGGTAGTTCACCGGGTTCCCACTAACATTATTTCATCAATGGAGATCAAAGAAGGTTCGAATGGTCCGACTTTGACAATTTTGAGTCAAATAAACGCGCAGTAAAATTGAAAACTTTCGACGCGCTCCTGATTTATTGGACTATTTCACTTCCACCCCTTCACATTGCTCAATAATTGTGCCAATAAACAACACATCATGTTACCATCTGATCATAACGCGTCAAAGTGTACTACACCACCTTCTAGAATCTCACGCATCTGTGTATAAATAACCCACTCCCATCCTCTCAACTTCACAACTCCATATTCCCATTCCCTTTGGCATCCTTTAACAGTTCTAGCAAAACTTTCTTTCTTTATCTCTCTCAGGCTAAAATGGCAGAGAACGATCAACAAGTCCATCCAATGCCCCATCAATCTCACAATCCCCGATCCAAACACGACGTAGAGACTGCCACCACCGAGCAGTCCAAAGAGCTCCGCCGCCAAAAGCAAAAGAAGTGGCTACTCTATGGAATAGCCTTCGTCATTTTCCAGACCGGAATCATAGCCCTTTTCTCCCTAACAGTTATGAAGGTCCGAAATCCCAAATTCCGCGTGAGGTCCGCCACGTTCGACACCTTTGACGTCGTCCAGGCGACCAACCCTTCGTTCAATTTGAAGACCAATGTCGCACTTGGGATCAAGAACACCAATTTCGGCCCCTACAAGTATGACAACAGCACAATGTATTTCTACTATGGCGAAGCTGAGGTTGGGAGTGTTGTTATTCCCAAATCGAAAGCCCAATTCCGAAGGACCAAAAAGATTACCGTTACAGTGGATCTTGCATCGACCAATCTAGTGGGAAACACTCAATTTGCAAATGATATGAATTCAGGAATTGTGCCTCTGAGCAGCCGATCGAAGCTGAGCGGGAAAGTAGAGCTGATGCTGATATTCAAGAAGAAGAAGTCCGTGGACATGGATTGCACCATGGAAGTTAATATCTTGACAAAGGAGCTCCAAAATGTCAAATGCAAGTGATAGATGTCTGTTTGAAATTGTGTTCGTAGGAGTATGTAGTTTTTGGTTGGGACAGAGTATCTTGATACCATTCATACATAGTCCCATATGTTATGCCTATTCTTTAATTCTTGTGTTACAATATTGATTTCTTTACGCTCATTTTCCTTCTGCTACTGGTTCCCAATTCTGCGTCTGTCCTAATGCAATATTAAAATTTCCCACCACCCTCTGTTTCTTACTTTCTAAACAGGGAGAAAATAGAGATGGAAACCAAAAATAGATCAAAGTGATGCCCGGTATAACTTGAGCAAAATTGATTGGTTATATACGGTTAGTGTTGGGTGAATTATGAAACGTTGAGTGGAAACTCAAGGATTGCTTGATTGGCTAGACTAAACCAAAAAATAAAATAAAAATAGGCATGCAACAAATTCCGAGCTCATTGGTGCATATGAACTTATTCACGACGGAATATCAGTAAATGCGATTAATATCACAGAATCATAATTTATCGATATTGCAATACTCTAGTTGATTAACTAACTAATTTATTTGTGCAAGGAGAACCATTTGTGAGATTCAAACTTATAAGAATACACTTGTGAGGTTTGAGAACGTTTAAATGGGATATCCATATTGAATATATTTTCTACAAACATGAAATTTGAACTTTTGAATGAGATGTGGAGTGATGTTTCTAGGGATTACTGCATGGGGATAATGTTTGTGGGTATTATTGCAAATAGTGATAAAAGCCAATATTTGGATCGCAGTTGTGATGGATAATAATGGTATTCACATACCCTTTTTAAATCACAAGATAAACTTTTGAGCTTCTATCTTGGCGATATGTGGTTGAAATTGAGATACCTTGTACAAGAACTCTGTTTTTTTAATTTATAAAGCTACCTTTATATTTGGATTTTGGTACAGATCACATGTTGCATCAATCGATCGAGAGCTACGAAGGTATTACTTACATATAAAAAAAAAAAAAACACTAATGAACTCAATAATCATCCTTTGGAGATTTTTTTCTTGAACATGCACACTGAACTAGAACAATATTACTCTCTACCTTTCATAATTTTAGTTTCTTTTTTTTTACAAGTCGTGCTATTTTTATGTTGAAGGAAATAAATTTTACCATAATCATTGGTGTAGGAAATTAAAGTTAAAGAATTGAAAATACTTATAAAATTTATGTAATAATGAAAGGGGTGAAAAATGAAAAGCATTGGATAAGGACCCCACCTGGAGGTAGTCCACACGGAGAGGGTCCACTAGCATTATCGACACCAACGGATACAATTCTCGTGTGCAAATTGTCAAACATTAATAGCAACCGAAATAAACGCGCACCAAATTGACAAAAGTGAGGTCATAATCATTTTCGAAGTTTCTGCAGTTTAAAAAAAAGAAGAAGAAGTCTTGATTGTTTTCTGGTAAAAATGAAAATTGATCATCGTTTTCTGATTGAAAAAAAAAAGGTTAGGTGTTTGAATCTCTCTAAAGTCTGTGATTCGATTCCCTTTACCAGTATTTTTTTGGGACCTTAATTCTAACCCCCACGCTTGCGAAACGGCTGTGGGAGGGGCTGTAGAAATTAGTTTAAGACATGCGCAGATTAGCCCGAAACACTCTGCATTACTCATAAAAATAAAGTGATCATAATCGTTCGACTTGTCTCAAAAATTTTCCACGCGCTCGTGATTTATTGGACTTGCCCCATTCTGCTAAGATTCTTATTTTTAACAATTTATTTTCTATTTTACGAGACTATACATGTCGTCCTCTCATAATACATCACATTTAATTCAAAAAATAAGTACTTGGAATTCGACCCTAACATTCCTCTAAATAATTTCCTGGACATAGGTTCTGGGAAGGCGTTGCTAACGTTAATAATTTAATATCACCTTCTAGAATCACACGTTTCATATGAAGCTCAGCGTATATCAATAGCCCGTTACCATCTTCTCAACTTCACAACTCATAAATCGATCTCTTTTAATTAACATCCTTTGCAATTCAACCAAAACTCTCGCTCTTAATCTCTCTCTAGATGGCAGAGAACGATCAACAGGTCCACCCGATGCCGCCTCAATCCAAAAACGACGTGGAGACTGCCACCTCCGAGCAGTCCAAAGAGCTCCGCCGCCAAAAGCAAAAGAAATGGCTGCTCTATGGTATAGCCTTCGTCATTTTTCAGGCCGGAATCATAGCCCTTTTCTCCCTAACTGTTATGAAGGTCCATAATCCCAAATTCCGTGTGAGATCCGCAACGTTTGACACATTTGATGTTGTCCAAACAACCAACCCTTCGTTCAATCTTAGGACCAATGTTGCACTTGGGATCAAGAACACTAATTTCGGACCCTACAAATACGACAGCAGCACCATGTATTTCTACTACGGCGAAACAGAAGTCGGAAGCGCTATTATTCCCAAATCAAAAGCTCAATTCCGCAGAACCAAAAAGTTTACCGTCGCTTTGGATCTTGCTTCGGCCGACCTAGCAGCGAATTCGCAATTGGAGAGTGACATGAATTCAGGAATCGTGCCCTTGAGCAGCCGATCGAAACTGAGCGGAAAAGTAGAGCTGATGCTGATATTCAAGAAGAAGAAGTCCGTGGACATGGATTGCACCATGGAAGTCAATATCTCGACTCAGGAGCTCCAGAATGTCAGATGCAAGTGATCGATCGATGGCTATTTGATCTTGTGTTTGTGGGAATTATGTATTTTTATTTTTGGTTGGGACAGAGTTTCTTGATACCATGTATAGTCCCCATGCGTTATGCCTATTCTTTAATTCTTGCTTTTACATTGGTACATTTGTGTTCATTTATTTTCTTCTGCTACTTGTTAAAATTAAGTTGCTGATTTTGCAACTTCCTTTTTGTTAACGCCACTCTATCTGCAAGTGTATTTTTAACGCCACCCACCCTGTAAGTGTATTTTTTACCAAAAATATATTTGCATGGGAGTGACATTAACAAAAAATGGAGTGGCAAAATCACACGAAATACAGGGACAAAAAGACGCAAATAATACAGGGACAAAGAGACGCAAACAATGTCTGTATTTCTACAAATGTGGTGTACTGTCAGCTTGCTCCAACCAAACTCAAAACGAGTATATATATGAGAGAGATTCGATTTTGAATATGTAAAACTCACTCAAAATTTATTGTTAGATTTCTTGGAGGGTTCCATCCTAAAATTAAGAGTAACCTCGTAAATATATTAACCAAGTTTGAGTGAATTAAATGAGTAATATGGGACAAGTCTAACACTACCCCTCACGTGCAACCCGGATGCACGTGGAGGTGACAGACCATGAGGCCGTTGAGGGTTCAACTCGGGTGATAGAGATGACAGAGACTTTTTCACGAGTGGGGAGACCGCCCAAGACCATGTTATGAAAAGCGAAATGATGTACTATTATTGATTGTGTACATACCATAACTTTAACATGCCTTTATATACCTAGCCTAAATGGATATTTACCAATTAGGAAACATGAATAATAAAGAAACTAACCAATTAGGAAACACGAATAATAAAGAAACTTAAACCAATTAGGAAATACTCATAACAAGGAAACATGGATATTTACCTAGCCTAAACAGGAAACATAATAATATTGAAATCTAGAAAACATGGTAACATACCATTTCCTAATATTAGTCTCTGTTTCCTAACATAATATTTCCTAATATTTATGTTAACATTTATGATGAGTCTCTGTTTGTTTTTTGCCATAATTTTGTAACTTTCATAATTTAGATCAAATTACTAGAGTAAAATTGGTAACACTAAAAATATAAGCATTAAAAGATAGATAGAGATGAATGTTTGAGTAGCTAGAGTTAAAATGAATTTCAATTAACGGTCTTTACATACACCTTTTAAAATTGTTAAGTGCAAACTGTACAGATATGAGCTCGAACTGCTGATCAATGTATGATTTCCATATTTGTTTTTGAGAATAAATATTTTAGAAAAATGAAAAATGAAAAAAAAAAGAGGGAGAGATTTTTATTCTAGAGAATAAGCAGTCGAAAAAAAAAAAGTGAAAAATAATGGACTATACATTGATCAGCATACACTTTGCTATGTCTTATTATATAGATTGAATTCGGAGGGACAATTAATATATACTAGTAAGATTTTTCTTGTCTTTTAGTATAATTTATTGTTGATATCAATTTATTCTGTTATTTTCCTATACCACATATATAAAAAAATCTTCAGTCGTAGTTGTCATCGCCATTTGAAAATAATAGAACTTGTTAAACTTAATTTTTAATTTTTAGTTGACTTCAAGTGTAGAATCATACTAGAAGAAATTAAAGAAAATTAAAGCTCAATAACATTAACAAAGTGACTCCGTGGGACTCAGAATAATAATAATTGCTATAATATACGTAATATATCACGTAACAGCTGACTGCGACTTGTATGATTTAATTACCATTTAAAAAAGCAGAGGCTCGCCCGACCCACCACATCAAGATATGAAACCAACAACGTGTTTCGCGAGGCTAGTCTTTACTAAAACAAGCATAGGTTGTATTCGGAAGCCGTTTCACTTTTTAAGAAAAAGAAGTTTAAGAAAAAGAAGATAATTTCAATATAAAAAATTACGTGTTTACGCAAATAATTTTCTTACTAATATGGATCTTGTTTGATAAATTTCATTGAGATCTTTTAAACGGTGCAAAAAAAAATTGAAAAATCATTTTTCATTTTCGTTATCTTTGAGTTTGAAATTACATTTTTTTTTGAAAAAGAAGATTTTAGAAGAAAGCGGAACGGGGCCTCATAACCGTAAAAAAATTAACAGAAAAATAGTGAGATATATAGACCCATTACCCATATATAACAGTGTGTAAAAAATGGCATCTAATTAAACATCTAGAAGACTGAAGATTTGCCAATCTCTTTGCCAATCTCAACGGATACATTCAAATAATGGAGTACTAAAGATGCTTCTGATGCGTCAACGTTAATCACATGTAATCAAATCCTGCATGTTTCCTTTTTGAGATGTTCTAAAAAACTATCTATATCTCACAATCTATAATGTTATTTACGATTTTGAAAACTTTGTTTAAAAAATAAACTGAGATGTATCAAACATAATTCATATTAAATATATAAAATATTATAAATTATGGGATATAAACAATTTTTTGGACCGCTCCAAAAGAAACAATGCGAAACAAAGTGGGCGGAGGGTTAAAAGACGCATCAAGTTGACAAAGCAGTGGACCATATCTTTTCCACACGCCACTGATTCGTGGGACGTGTACGCTGCCCAACTTGGACTTCATACACACCGCTGGGCATCACATGTCCTCCTCGTATTAATTAATCATCTTCAAGAACCTCACCGCTGGAAGAGTTAGTCCGGTTAGTTGGTGGGTTCGCTCTTTGGTTCACACAATTGGCCAAGTTTGATTTTTGGGGTTAGACTGCATAATTTCTTATGAATTTTCTAGTTCTGGTGTGAATGATCTATTTTTTGACCAGACGAGAAGGGGGTTAGTCGCGGTGCGAGTAAATTGCCCGACACCCCTCACCGTTGGAAAAAATAAAGAATCACGACCAAATCTTCTTCTGTAGTAGTATGTCGGTATTTTTCCCCCTTATATATAGCCCATGGTGGTATGCTCTCAACTTCATAACACCAATACCATCATCTCCTTCACATCCTCAAGCAATTCAACCATCTTCTCTCTTTCTCTTCTCCTTGAATTTATCAAAAATCCGGCCATTAGATGGCAGAGAAAGATCAACAGATCCACCCAATCCAGCCTCAATCTTATAGTCCTCAATCCAAACGCGACGTAGAGGCTACCACCATGGAGCAATCCAAAGTAGCCCGCCGCCAAAAGCAGAAGAAATGGCTACTCTACGGTGTAGCCTTCGTGATTTTTCAGACCGGAATCATAGCCCTCTTCTCCCTCACAGTTATGAAGGTCCGTAATCCCAAATTCCGGGTTCGATCCGCCACGTTCGACACCTTTAATGTTGTCCAAACAACCAACCCCTCGTTCAATTTGAGGACCAACATCGCACTTGGAATCAAGAACACCAATTTCGGCCCCTACAAATACGACAACAGCACCATGTATTTCTACTACGGCGAAACGGAAGTTGGAAGTGTTGTTATTCCCAAATCAAAAGCCCAATTCCGGAGAACAAAGAAGTTTACCGTCTCGGTGGATCTTGCTTCTACCAGTCTAGCCGGAAATTCACAATTGGCAAGTGATATGAGTTCAGGGATTGTGCCTCTGAGTAGCCGATCGAAATTGAGCGGGAAAGTGGAGCTGATGTTGATTTTCAAGAAGAAGAAGCCTGTTGACATGGATTGCACCATGGAAATAAACATCGCTGCACAGGCCCTCCAGAATATCAAGTGCAAGTGATAGTTTTCTTATGTCATGTACTTGTGTGTATGGATTGTGTTTTGTAGGATTTATGTTTGTTTGGGAGTATTTGATAGGGACAGTTATACCATGGTCCCATTGGTTATGCCTATTCTTTTATTTGTTTTTCGTGTTTTGTGTGTACTTATTCTAATTTAGTCCTTTTACCGGTTAGTTTTTTATGCCAATTTTTTTTAGAAATTGAGGCATGAAAGATATATTGACTATTGCCATTAGCCTGCAGTCAAATAATATAGCGGAAAGGCACCTCGTGACATTATACTATGAATTTTTTTTAAATAGTTAATAGATCATAAAAAATTGTTGGATCACTATATGAATTATGCCTCCAATTAACAACGGACAACATGTGTATGTGACATCACATCATTAGTATATGGATGGATGGATTGTTATCTTTTTGTCTTTCACGTGAGGATATTGTGAAAATTGTTGTACAATATGGTAAATGTTGTGTTGCTAGTGTATCAATATATCATATGACTTAAATTTCTTCACACTCATTAATTGACTACGTTACTAGATATATAAAGATGGGGAGTGTTCCGGGGACACAAACAAAAACACAAAAAAAAACACTCCATCTCAACCATTGAAACCAATGGTTGAGATTAAGAGGTTCATGAAGAATTACTATTGGCCGCAAAGAATTGCAGCCAGAAGTAGTTATTTGTGGCCATGAGTAATTATTTGCGGCCATGAGTAATTCTTTCCGGTCAGGAGTAATTTCTTTGTGAACTTCTAATCTTAGTCATTGGTTTCAATAGTTGAGAAGGAGTGTCGTTTTTTCGTGTTCCTGGAACGCTCCCCTGTAAAGATGATATTGGTATGGGGTACTCTAATTAAAATTTTCAATTCTAAATGTTGATCATGGATGGTATTTTTTACACATGATTCCTAACTAAATCGTAGGGTAAAAAACCCATTGAATTTAGGACTTGTTCGATTCCTGACTAATTAGTAGGACAAATATATTCCAATTAAGGAGACAAAGAAATATTGTTATGACACAAAATGCAGACCAGGTCAGTTGTAGCAAAAAGTGTCTGTACCTCTGTTCCTGTACAATTTCGACTGCGTAATTACACAAATTAAAGTATTTTAGTTGCAATCCTAGAGCTAAGATACTTTTGCACAATCTTGCGACAATATTGTACGAGAACAGAGCTATACACTTTTTCGGTACGAAATAGGAGTATTTGACCTCTATTAAATGAGAGTCCCAAAAATTGCTAGATATGGAGTATTCATAAATGGTCATATGGTATATCTATGGCCTTGTTCGGCTAAAATAATCCATATTTTGTTCAATTTTTTTTTCATATTTGTTAGTTTTTCATCATTTTTTTGAGAATTATTGCTTCGTCGTGACGAAAGAAATCTAAGAAGTAAAAAATTATAATCAAAATTCATTTTTTTTAATAAAGACAAAAATAAGCCACTTCATTTCGTCTTTATTCAAAAAATTTTGAATTTTGATCATTATTTTTTTACTTTTTAGATTCATTTCATCATAACGAAGTAATAATCCTTAAAAAATTGGCGAAAAATTAACAAATACAAATATTTTTTTTTGAATAAGAATAAAAAAAATCCAAGACGAATGATTTAGCCGAATAAACCCCATAGCCCACCGAATATATTATTGTATCTTCCATTGAAACCAGTACAGGCGGCATTCCAGGTCCCCCAAAAAAGCGAAATATTTGACTAAAACTTTCGGATAAATAATTACATCTAGAAGACCAAAGAGTAAAGACTTGCCAATATATTGACTTTGAATGGGACACCACATGGGACCAAGTGGAGAAACCACAATTATACACATTAGGCAACGACATTTTTTATTTTTCCACGTGGCAACATTGACCATGTCCGCATAGAAAGTTCCATGACGATGATAATTTAATGCTTTATTATATCTTATGACATGATCACGTTGGATGAGTTTTTTTTATCATCAGATATTAGAAAGCCTTGCAACATCTACAAAAATGATTCATAACAGAAATAGAGGAAAGAGAAAAAAATCCACATCACTAGGACTGAAATATCACATGCTGCAAAGCAGACTGAACATAATTCGGGTAGGGTCGTAATCACACAATAAGAAGATGAACAAGCTCCAACCGAAAACAGCTATCAGAAATAAAAATCCTACGAACCCTCCATGGGTCAGCCCTAGACGGAGTTTTAATCCGGGGAAATTCCCGAAAGAGAAAAAAGAAGAAGTAGTTAAATAAGGTTTTTTTTTTTTGAAAAAGTTGAACGTAACTTAAATAAGTTGTGTTCAATGTAATTTATTCAACTCTTTTTTTTTTTGCCCTCTTTGCTAACTCAGTCAAAGTACCTTAGCTTACAACATTCCAAAATCAAAATAAACTCGAAGTCAAGCTTCAAAGCCGCGCTGACGCAGGACGCGTTTGGCAACCATAAAATATTTCCCTCCCCTGTTTTCTCTGTTTCCATCCTTTTCCAAGGGAGGTGATTTTCATCTGAAAATTCCCCTGTATATTTTGCCCCTGTTTCCAAACCTTTTTCATTACCACCTTTTATCATTCTCCTTTACGATAAGAACTATTTTCTGATTCCCTTCACAACTTTCCCACTCGAATAATTCAACACAAGAAAGAAAGAAAACACCATCTCCCAAACCAAGTCATATGGCAGAGGAGTACAAAGCAGGCTATCCGTTGGCACCCGCCAACAATTATTCCCGGAGCGACGAAGAGGCATTTGGAGCTACTTCCTCCAAACGCTGTCGCAAGAAGTGGAAGAAATGTTTGTTGTACGGCGTGGCCTTCGCCATTTTCCAATCCGGAATCATCGTACTCTTCACTTTCACGGTTATGAAAGTCCGGACTCCCAAATTCCGGCTTCAATCCGCTAGCGTTTTTAATGTTCAAACAACCACCACCCCCTCATACAATCTGACGATGAACGCTGAGCTAGCAATCAAGAACACCAATTTCGGCCCATATAAGTATGATAACACCACCGTCCATTTTTACCATAGGGGTATCCCAGTCGGGAGTGCATTTATCCCGAAATCGAAGGCCAGTTTCCGATCCACCAAAAAGGTCAGGGTTGCAGTAAACCTGGTCTCGCCAACCAATTTAGCCAGTAACTCCCAAATGGCAATTGATATAAGTTCCGGGGTTTTGCCGTTAACCAGCCAGTCTGAATTGAATGGAAAAGTGGAGCTAATGCTTGTGTTCAAAAAGAAGAAAGCTATAGAGCTGAATTGCACCATGGACGTCGTCGTATCATCGCAGGAGCTCCAGAGTGTCCAATGCAATTGATAAATAATGTCTGCTTGCTAATTGATAAATAATGTCTGCTTGCACATTTTTGGTTTTTTTGGACGTTTCACATTTGTTGTGTGTTTATTTTTCCCATAGTGATTTGATCACTGGAAATTAAAATGCTTCCAAGACTCTGTCTGTCTTCCTGATGCAATAGAACTACGTATTTTTGAACGCTTCTAAAACTTTCAGTAACATTCACCAGCCAACACTTTCTCGCTTTTTGAAAATCACAGAAAAAATGGCTTATCCTTTTCTAGGTAGAATTCAGATTAAATTACTCGTAATTGCAGGTTATTAAAGGCAACATTGAGGTTGAACTGGTATAACTTTCATGTAGAGAAGAATGGACTTTCGCATTTCGGCTCCCACTTATCGTACAAAAATGTGAAGTCCTCTGAACTAGATCGATGTCGTGTGAAAGAAGTGATTTTTCAGTGCCGAACGGGTATATCTTACGTGATACTCGTTCGGCGCATCCGAGCAGTCCGATATACAATTGGACGGCTCAGATTGAAACCCTTTATCTCCTCTCACTCCAATACTTTCTCTCTCCTTTTTCTTTCTCCAAATCTGAGGCGTTCAAATATGTAATGGATGGCTCGGATGCGCGAGCAGGCACCACGTGGTACCCACTCGGCACTGAAAAATTAAACTCCACATTTCCACCACCGCCCATTATAGGCCTTACTGAGTATCTATTCTTGTGATCTGAACCGTTCATATTTTAACTCCAGTGCAGTGAAGTTGTGAGTTTACGTTAAAGTGTGCCGGGTGCGATAGCATGGCTGCATGGGTTGAGCCAACATAAAAGAGTTTAGAGGTGACAACTTTATTGTCAACATTCCCGGAATTTACTGAAAGAATGCCAAAATAAGGCTATTATTATCTACACGTTCTTTTCCGTACTACACACCTCCAACCGTTAGAATTTTCGAAGGATGCAAAAGCAAATAGAAGTAAAGTGACCCTTGCGTAAGGAGTGATGGATGTTATTTTCACGGCTCAACTTCTTATCGCGTAGGGTCGGTACATGATCTAATAGTGCGTGCCTTCTTTCGGTATTCCATTGACTTGTTCTCCTTGAGAAGAACCATGCATCATTCTTGTTGCGGTATTCCTGTGCTAGATATGCGCTTGCTTCTTTTGGTATTATTGATAATTTTACTTGTAAATCTTAGAGTGATTACGTAAATTATCAGTCGCTTTGCAATAATATATAAGGATAGATGGATGAACTCATCCATATAATTTGCCGACTGAGAACAGTTGTTATGTGTGAGATATTTTACCAAATCGCTTTGTATTGTAATATAGATAGATTACATTGGTATCATTCCGTTAGCTTACATCAGACCATTACAAAAATACGCTTAAAATCAAGCTTCATAACCCCAAGACTCGTTTGGCAACCATAAAGTATTAAAATTATTTGTCTTCCCTTTTGCCCCCTGTTTTAACCCTTTTCCAAGGAAGGAGATTTCTATCTGAAAATTTCCCTCTATATAATTCCACTGCTCCCAAACCCTTTTGACTACCACCAACAAAATTCTCCTTTCATTAAGAACAAATTCGTTAATCCCTTCACAGCTTACACATTCTCAAGTTATTCAATCTGAGAAAGAAAAACCCATCTTCCCAGACAAGTCATATGGCTGAGGAGAACAAAGCAGGCTCTCCAACGGCACCACCGGCCGACGGTTATTCCCGGAGCGCTGAAGAGGCAGGCGAAGCAACCTCTAATGAGCTCCGCCGCCAGAAACGAAAGAAACTTTTGTTGTATGGCGTAGGCTTTGTCATCTTCCTAACCGGAGTCATCATCGTACTCGTACTCTTCTTAACGACATTTATGAAAATCCGAACTCCCGAAATCCAGTTTCAGTCGGGCACGTTTGGATATTTCAATGTTCAATTTTTTGATGACGCTTATGAAGGCCAAAGCCCTTCGTTCAATGTGTCAATGAACGCTGTGCTGGGGATCAATAACACCAATTTCGGCCCGTACAAATATGATAGCACTGCCGTGTATTTCTACGACGACGGTTTTCAAGTGGGGAGTGCAATTATCCCGAAATCGAAAGTTAGTTTCCGGTCTACTAAAACGATCAACGTCCCGGTAAACCTGATCTCGCCAGCCAATTTATCAATGACTTCCGATATTGGAATGGAGATAGGTACCGGGTTAATTTCTTTAAACATCCAATCCGAATTGAATGGAAAAGTGGAGCTAATGTTTGGGGTTAAGAAGAAGAAAACTATATACCTGAATTGCTACGCGGACATCCTTTCAGCGATACAGGAGATCCAGGATGTCAACTGCAATTGATATCTGCACTAAGTGTTAAATTTTTAGGAATTATGTCGTGTTTTGTATCTATAGCCACAATGTCTCATATATGCGATTACTTGTTCGGCTTTAGACACAAGGATGTCCGTGTTGTTCTAGGTACTTGGACCTGTGAAGGCGCAGAAGAGTAGGTATGGCGGCCTAGTTGCCGAGGGAGAAGTGGTGCTCGTATTAGTGGGCTGTAGCAGACAATTATAGGCGTCTACTAAGGAGAAGGGGCAGCATCAGAATCCGCGGTTGTGAAACCAAGTTCACAATTCTTTTGTTTCTCTACTTTTTGAAGTCTCTGTATTTATTTTCCCATAGTGATTTGTCACAGTAGTGGTAGTTAAAATGATTCCAAAACTGTCTTCCAGATGCAATATTACAATTTTAATGGAAACGGGGTTTCTCATCCCTATTAACGAACAAAAAGAAGGGTCCTCCTCATAGCATTAAGGATGCAAAAATAACCGTGAGAGAAGCGTTACAAATAACCGTTGCATTAAAAATTTTCTCACGAAATAGTCCTTCCAAGTTTGTTTGTTATTATTGAACCAACAGGGTAAGGTTTCTTTTAGACTTGGATTCAGTTGCCACAATAGCATGGAACCATACAATTGATACAATAGACCTTATGATTCAGCCATATAGTAATATTTAGGAAATGGTATTTCAGTACGTACAAGAAGATGGTTAATTTATATTCTTTCTATCGGCAAAGCTTGAAATTTTATCAACGTAAAGGATAATTGCATTGCGATAGGCAAATTGGGACAGATACCCAGCATCATTGTTACCGGAGCACATCCAACTAGGTTGCTAAGTTGCGATAAGACTCAAATGCATACGTAATAGTACATTAAAAGAAGGCCGGCATCACGCCAACCGGCCAATGTGTGACCTAGAAATTGTTAGAGATTTTCAAAATAAAGGAGTCGTTGTTTTGGTTTTGTAAAAGTTCATTGTTTCCGTAGAATGCTTGTTTTTCCTCTTTGTGAGCTTTGTCCCACATTGGATAGTTGAGAGAAGTTGGAGTGGTATATATTAGGAAACATTCCTAATATGAATAACCAATGATCTAGTGTGGTGCAGCCCTATGGTGCATCGCCATACCGGCAACGCCGGTACGCACACGCGCGCGCGGCGTGGGCAGTGTGGCGTGGGCTGTGGTGCATTGTGGCGCTTTAGCGGCGCACTTTGCACTTAGCACGTCAGCGCTTGGATTAAATCCGATTGGGTGTGAATGAAAACAGTACACCTGTTCGGTGTGACTGGGTGTGACTAATCGATCTAGACCATAGGATCTGATCCAACGGTCAGATTGGATCGGGTGCGTACCCATTCTCAATGGGTGCGTAGTGGCCTATAATTAGACCACTACTTGTCAGAATCCAGTACTGGAAAAATCCGAATTTCTCCCACATCTCTCTCTCTATGTTTTTCTAGCATTCATTCTGCGTTCTGTTTTGCTGCAGAAAATAGAACACAGTGATTCTCGGTTCTTATATTCGTTCAAGCAGGTATTCTGTCCGTTTCGTTAGTGCAAACGAAAACGGAAAGAACTTCGAGTTCGGGCTTCGATTTATCTTGAAGGCAGATTTGCTGTAACCCTTTACATACCAACTGGTGGGGGCAAATACTGTCTTTAGGAAAGCGACATAGTCGTGACTCGAAGCGTATTACAGGTTTGGTGGAGATTTCGTCAACGGTACAGATTGCAGCGGCACAGTTTTTCCAACAATCTAAAGATAGTATTTTGCAATGGCGATGTCTCTACAAAAGATGACGCAGGACTTTCTGAAATTGGAGCGGTTTGAAGGCGGGAATTTCAGGCGTTGGCAGAAGAAGATGCACTTCTTGTTGACTACCTTAAAGGTGGTTTATGTTCTGACTACTCCGAGTCCGGAGATACCGGAGAATCCGGATGATGAAACTATGGAATAGGCCCGTGAAAGGGGCAAATGGGAGAATGATGACTACATCTGTAGAGGACACATTCTCAATGCACTGTCGGATGCACTATTCGATGTCTATCAGAATTCAATGACGGCAAAGGAACTTTGGGATGCACTCAACGATAAGTATCTTTCTGATGACGCGACAAGTAAGAAATTTCTTGTTAGTCAGTTTATGAATTATCGCATGGTTGATACTAAGCCGGTCATTGATCAGTTGCATGAGATTCAGTATATCCTCAGTCAGTTTGAGGTTAAGAATATGCATATGGATGAATCTATTGTTGTCTCCTCTGTTATTGACAAACTGCCTGCATCTTGGAAAGACTACAAAAAGGAACTCAAACATAAGACCGAGGAACTTACCCTTGATCAGTTGGCCCAACACCTTCGGGTGGAGGAAGAGACAAGGCGTCAGGAGGGTAAGGAGGTTAAGGATAATTCTACTTCTAAGGTTCATGTGGTGGAAGAAAATTCCAACAAGAAACGCAAGAACAAGGGCGGTGACAAGTCTTCCGGTAAATGGAAGAAGCAGAAATTGGATCCCACCGACACTGGCTGCTGGCATTGCGGTAAACCTGGGCATTTTAAGAAAGATTGCCGATCCCTGAAAATGAAGAAATCTGGTGAAAATCCAGGAGCATCTGGGGCAAAGAATTCCAAATTCATTGCTGTTGTTTCCGAGGTGAATATCCTCGAAGATGCTGGAGATTGGTGGTTTGATTCTGGTGCGACAAAGCATGTCTGCAATGACAAGAGGTTTTTTACTGAGTATAAACCAGTTGCAGATGGTACCGTTCTGTTCATGGGAAATGCATCAACTGCACCCGTTAAGGGTAAAGGCAAAGTGGACTTGGAGTTCACTTCTGGCAAGACGCTGACTCTTACTGATGTGTATCATGTTCCGGAAGTTAGGAAGAATCTCGTGTCTGCAAGTCTACTTAATAAGTATGGCTTTAAAGTTGTATTTAAGTCGGGCAAAATTGTTGTATCCAAGGGTGGTGTGTTTGTTGGCAAAGGCTATGTAACCGAGGGGATGTTTAAGCTTAATATCAATAACACAGTTGTTTCTGCTTACATGCTTGATTCTTTTTCTTTATGGCATACTCGTTTAGGACATATCAGTACAAGGAAAATGGATTGCATGATTAAATCTGGACTAATTCCTAAATCTGATAATGATATGGTTGATAAATGCAAGATTTGTTTGGAATCAAAGATAACCATATTGCCTTTTCCTAAAATTGAGCGGACTTCTTCATTACTTGAATTGATTCATAGTGATGTATGTGATTTTCATAGCACTCCAACTAGAGGCGGAAAACTTTATATGGCAACATTCATAGATGATTATTCGAAATTTTGCTATGTGTTTTTGCTTCATTCCAAAGATGAAGTACTTGATAAGTTTGTTGCATATAAGACTGAAGTTGAAAATCAATGTGGTTTGAAAATAAAACGTCTAAGGTCTGACAGGGGTGGTGAATACCACTTCCCTGATTATTGTGAATCAGTAGGGATAATTCATGAAGTGACTGCACCTTATACACCACAACAGAATGGAGTGGCCGAAAGGAAGAATAGAACTTTATCTGAGATGGCAGTTGCTATGCTAAGCAATGCAGGATTAAGTAAAGGTTTGTGGGGCGAAGCCATACTTACCGCTGCTTATATCTTGAATCGAGTACCTCTCAAAAAGTCTAACATTACTCCATATGAGCTCTGGTCAAAAAGGAAGCCAAACCTAAGTTATTTTAAGACTTGGGGGTGTAGGGCAATTGTGAGATTGCCTGGACCTAAAAGGAAGAAACTGGGTCCAAAAGGAATCGAGTGTGTATTCCTTGGATATGCTTTGCACAGTAAAGCATATAGGTTTCTAGTGGCTGAGCGTAATGATGTTGTGTCTATAAACACCATCATTGAATCTCGAGATGCAGTATTTTATGAAAATAGATTTGACAGAATTCCAAGGTTAAAATCCAGTAAGGATTTGGAATCTAATAAAGATTTGGAAGAGTTTCCTTTGGTGTCCGAAGAGGACAATGAGCCTTTCCAGGTTCCAGTTGAAGGAAATGAACCTGAGGAACAAGTTGAATTGAGGAGGAGCAAACGAGTTCGGACAGAGAAAACGTTTGGTCCTGATTTCATAGTTTTTCTAGTTGAAGGCATTAGAGAGACTTCATGTGCTCACAATGTATTTTCACTTCACGTGGAAAATGATCCTTTGACATTTGAGGAAGCAATGAAATCGCAAGACGTGGCTTTCTGGAAAGAGGCTATCCAAGATGAGATGGACTCTATCATGGGTAATAATACATGGGTTTTGGCGGATTTACCACCTGGTTCTAAACCAATTGCTTGTAAATGGATTTTCAAAAAGAAAATGAAAATTGACGGAACTATTGATAAGTTCAAGGCCAGACTTGTAGCCAAAGGTTTTACCCAGAAAGAGGGTATTGATTACTTTGATACCTATGCCCCGGTTGCTAGAATCTCAACAATTAGAGTTTTAATTGCTCTTGCTTCTATATACAAGTTTGAGATACACCAAATGGATGTCAAGACTGCATTCTTTAATGGTGAGTTAGATGAGGAAATCTATATGCAGCAACCAGAGGGGTTCGTTGTGCAAGGTTATGAGCACAAAGTTTGCAAGCTTATAAAGTCTCTTTATGGACTTAAGCAAGCGCCTAAACAATGGCATGAGAAGTTTGACAAAGTGATTGTGTCAAATGGTTTTACAATACACCAATCTGATAAATGCGTGTATAGTAAGTTTAATGGCAAACGAGGAGTCATTATCTGTTTGTACGTAGACGATATGCTCATTTTTGGTACAGACCAAGAAAGCGTTCAGAGTACAAAAGATTTTCTTTCTGCTAACTTTAGTATGAAAGATATGGGTGTTGCTGATGTAATATTGGGTATAAGAATTAAAAGGAATGGTGGTAATTTAATTTTATCCCAGGAACATTACATTGAGAAAATTTTAAAAAAGTTTAATTACTTTGAAAGCAAACCGGTGTCTACTCCGTATGACTTTCAATCGCCATTGGATCATAATGAGGGGAGAGCAGTGTCACCACTAGAGTATTCTAGAGTGATCGGCAGTTTAATGTACGCCATGGCAAGCACGAGACCAGATATTGCATATGCGGTGGGGAGGCTTAGCAGGTATACTAGTAATCCTGGGCATGTACATTGGCACGCAGTACATAGAATACTGCGATACCTCAAAGGTACTATAGATTATGGAATAGTCTATAGTGGTTATCCTTCGGTTCTAGAAGGATACACTGACGCTAGTTGGATTACTGAGCGGAATGATCACTCGTCAACGAGTGGTTGGGTTTTTACACTTGGAGGAGGGTCAATCTCCTGGGGATCTAAGAAGCAAACGTTGATAACAGACTCGACCATGGCAGCCAAGTTTGTAGCATTAGCTTCTGGTAGTAAAGAGGCAGAATGGCTAAGAAATCTATTGCTGGAAATTCCAGTGTGGCCTAAGCCTATGCCACCTGTATCGCTTCATTGTGATAGTCAAGCTACGCTGTCACGAGCGTATAACCAAGTGTATAATGGAAAGTCCAGGCATATAGGACTAAGATATAGCTATGTGAGACAATCGATTGTTGATGGGGTGATAACCATTGATTTTGTTAAGTCAAGTCAAAACTTGGCGGATCCTTTTACGAAAGGTCTTGCAAGGGATTTGGTGTTAAAAACATCAAGGGGAATGGGACTTTTGCCCAATTAGTTTAATCACTCCTGGTGGAAACTCAACTCAACCGGTTGATACTCTCAATCTCTTGAGTTCAATGAGAAACTACACCACATGTCGTGATTGGAAACACTTTAAAGTTATTTTACACATTCCAAGGTAAAGTGTTTTGTACCTATAATGTGAATACAAAGGAGGTTGAACTACTTAGTTCTTAATAGATTGTTTGTGCTGTGTTATAGGAGCACGGATAGCGATCTACCTATGTGAATGTGGAGGTGGTGCCGCTTCCTATAGGTCGCAGGGGCTAGACCTTAGAGCGTTCATGAAATTCAAGATAAAAGACCCAAGGCCAGTTCACGGGTCAACCGATTAGGATATCTGCATTATTTGGAGGATTATGTGTGAAACACGTCCGGTTGGTCAACAGAGGACAACTAGTTCAAAGACACGTCTACTATGCTGCCCTGACTAGCTTTGATATGTTTTCACTAAGTGGATAGTTGAAGTCGTAAGACACTGTCTATGTATGCATAAACCTTGTAGTAAGAACTGAGAATATTTCATCTATATTTCGAAAATGGTGGGGGATTGTTAGAGATTTTCAAAATAAAGGAGTCGTTGTTTTGGTTTTGTAAAAGTTCCTTGTTTCCGTAGAATGCTTGTTTTTCCTCTTTGTGAGCTTTGTCCCACATTGGATAGTTGAGAGAAGTTGGAGTGGTATATATTAGGAAACATTCCTAATATGAATAACCAATGATCTAGTGTGGTGCAGCCCTATGGTGCATCGCCATACCGGCAACACCGGTACGCACACGCACACGCGCGCGCGCGCGGCGTGGGCAGTGTGGCGTGGGCTGTGGTGCATTGTGGCGCTTTAGCGGCGCACTTTGCACTTAGCACGTCAGCGCTTGGATTAAATCCGATTGGGTGTGAATGAAAACAGTACACCTGTTCGGTGTGACTGGGTGTGACTAATCGATCTAGACCATAGGATCTGATCCAACGGTCAGATTGGATCGGGTGCGCACCCATTCTCAATGGGTGCGTAGTGGCCTATAATTAGACCACTACTTGTCAGAATCCAGTACTGGAAAAATCTGAATTTCTCCCACATCTCTCTCTCTATGTTTTTCTAGCATTCATTCTGCGTTCTGTTTTGCTGCAGAAAATAGAACACAGTGATTCTCGGTTCTTATATTCGTTCAAGCAGGTATTCTGTCCGTTTCGTTAGTGCAAACGAAAATGGAAAGAACTTCGAGTTCGGACTTCGATTTATCTTGAAGGCAGATTTGCTGTAACCCTTTGCATACCAACTGGTGGGGGCAAATACTGTCTTTAGGAAAGCGACATAGTCGTGACTCGAAGCGTATTACAGGTTTGGTGGAGATTTCGTCAACGGTACAGATTGCATCGGCACAGTTTTTCCAACAGAAAATGCATAGGAGCACATCTCAATCAGCTGCTAGTTGCGGTAAAACTCAAATGCATACTTAATATTCCAAAAGAAGATCGAGCAATATCACACCACTTGGCTAACGATTGGCCTACAAAAGCATTTTGGAATATGCTGAAATCAAACAGGATCTACAGATTACGAAAGCATGAATGTACATAATCGATCATACGGAAAGCATGAGTTCATGTTGATCACTAAATCAAGCTAACGTCCACGGTTCTATGACTATTTCAACATGATTCAAAATAACACAAGGTTTACATCAGAATTGTCTTACGCTACAACATATACACGTATCTTATGCTACTTACGCGACAACATTTACAAGTATCTTATTTTTTGAACATTAACATATACAAGTATCTTACAATACATAATTGTCTTACGCTACAACAGATACAAATCGTACACTACAACATATTATATAGATGTATATATCTGTTGTGCGTATCATATAGTATCTTCTAAAGTCCTGTAAGAATTGAATTCGCAACATGCATTAGTCTTCAGCACCAAATTACATTACAAATACGATATTGTACAGCTGATGAACTTACCAATGGGCCACCACAATCGTATTTAGATCTTACTATATTAAGACATGCAATACTTAATCATGTAAATATTCGACTACATTCAGCTTGCACACTTATATATGTATATATATATCTCGAAAATAAATCTATTGAATCAATTTTATGCTTCAACTTTCGTTGTATGGTTTATAAATTGCTCGTCTGTTTGGAGCTTTTATTTCTTAATTCTCTTTATTTTTAACCTACGCATAAAAAATCGTAAAATAAAGTCAAAATAAAATCATCACAACTATTCTAAAAAACAATTTGTTTCAATCTAAAATACTACTCTTAAAAACTTTGTCTTGGCCGGATTTTGTTCTCATTTTTTGATATAGAAAGTACTTCTTATAAACTTTTGTAGTCATTAATGTCAGGAGTGAACTTATGGAACCCTTGAGAAATAATTAAGAAACACAAAAGTGTTGATCAAACTGAAATTTCTATGGATGCAAAGCATAAGCTCATGTTCATTTACTAATTTAACCAATCAAGCTATAATCAACCATTGCCGAGACTACGAAAAGATCACGAGCGACTCGGTTTGGTTGCAGCCCTATCTACTATATATGTCTGACTTCCGAAACAATTCTATAACAGCAATGAAAGACATTGATTGTGAAACATTCAATCCCAGGAAATCATATGTAAAATGCCAATCTTATAATTCAACACACAGGAATATCCATAAGTGACCAACATGGGCTGTAGTAGCCGATCGAAAAGCGAAAACAGGGGCTATTGCTTAATCCGTAAATCGTTTCAAACATGCAATATCTCAATACTAATTAACACCACTGCACTGGACATTCTGGAGTACCATCTCCCCGATATTAATATCCATGGCACAATCCAAATTAACAGTTTTCTTCTTCTTGATAATGAGCTCCACTTTTCCGTTCAAAGTCGATCGGCTAGTCAGAGGTAGAATCCCTTTAATCAGATAGTTATCCAATTGGCTATTATTCCCAGCTTGGCCTGCCAGGCGTACTGCAACATTGAATATTTCGGTAGATCGAGAATCGGCTTTTGAACCTGGGATTTCGGCACTCCCAACTAACGTACCGTTGAAGAAGAAGTAGATAATCGAGTTTTCATATTTATAAGGGCCGCGATTGGTGTTCTGCACTGCAAGTACGGCGTTGATCCTTGCGTTGAATGAAGCCGTGGTCGCGTTATTTTTCTCAGGAGATGGATCTTCCACAATGAAAGTGGCGTTGAAAGCATCAACCTCGGCGGATCTAAGCTGGAATTCTGGGGTTCGGATTCTCAGAACCGTCATTGAGAGGAGTACGATGATTCCGATTAGGAAAATGACAAAGGCCACTCCGTAAAGCAACAATTTCTTTCGTTTTTGGCGTCGGAGCTCGGATGAGGTTGCCGAGGGATACCCTGCGCTAAACTCCCTT
>BPLS01024104.1:19855-30649 GCA_019656275.1 Rhododendron kiyosumense | reverse complement strand
ACACTGCAAAGGTGTCCTCCTCGCACACCCACCAGTAAAATTCTCCCTATTCCATTCCTCTACATTATTTGGCTCAAACCCCCTCAAACATGAACAAATCGGTGAATCCTTTGAATTGCAGCTTCCAAATGCCCCACACTTGCCATAAACATCACAGTCTGTCCTTGGAGCGGACCACGAAACCTCCCATTCCTGCTTCCATTCAACCATTTTTTTATGCATAACGGTTCCATCATGATTCAGGAGGAAGTAATCCATTAAAGACACATTTCCAGTAGTGAAAACGACATACGCAGTTCCCTTGTTGTTGTCGTTAGGAACGACGTTAAAACCATTATCATACATGGAGTTCATGTATTGTACGCCAATAAAGATTTGACCGTTCCAAGGACCACTCCGCCAATAGGGATGACTACCATTCCATACATAGAATTCGGGAATTGTTGCAGAATTAACACCAACGGAAAAGGTTCCGACAGATGGATCAGAAGAGCTTTTCCATGATTTCAATAGTGTCGTCACACCACTGCCAAGTTTCATCCTCGGTAAAAACGAGTCTGAAGGATATTGAAAACTCTCCCAAATTGTTCTTCCATCAGAGTCATCTCGGATCACAAGGTTACCAGAGTCTAACAGCTGAGCACTAGAATTCACCACAGGATTTGAAACATTAGATGACCAAATAATCTGTTTCTGTCCGCTTAAAATCAATAAATTTCCATCGTCAGATATAATCAAAGTCCCAGAAGAATCAGTAAGAGGTCTGTCTCTATTAGCTACCCATACCACGGTTCTCAATGGGATGTTGCTATACCATATGCCAACATATCTATTGGTGGTGTTCATAGGGCTGAAGAATCCCAGTTGAAAACCATTGTTGCTGGATATTATACTATCAGTATCGGTGATGGGTTGTGTGGATGTAATTGTGTCCACAGCAATGCCAAACTTCAGAAGAAAACAAGAAAAGAAGAGAACAAGGACCTCAAGAAATGGGATTGCACGGTTGAAGATGATGAGTCCCATACCTTGTTCACTGCTCCGTCGTGGTGGATTATAAATTACGATCCAATGCATCCACTATGGCTATTTCGTACCCTTTGTCTTTTTGTTTGATTTTTCTTAATATAACCACTGCTGTAGCATTATGACCCGGAAAGTCATGTATTGGTCTGGACAAATCCACCCCGGAATAGGATGAAGAATTTTATGGCACAGGCCCTCAACGGGATGATCGAGGCAAGGGGTACAATAGACAATCGATCTTTCCGGCCGGTACTCTTTTCAAGCGGATCAAGTGCTCGGGAAAAGTGCCCCAATATCTTTTGTTTGGCTGTATAAACATTTCAATCAATTACTGATTGTGTTTCTTGGCAGGACAGATACTTCGGGAAGCTAGTTTGAGGAAGCCTTGGGCAAATCCCTTGCACAAGCTGTTTGATCCGTCGTCTTTTTTTATCATCTGAACAATCTTACTTCAACTAGCGAAGAAGCTGGTTTTCTTCAGCTTGAATTAAGTCCATGAGCCACCCACTCCATTTGTTGGTTTTCTTGGTGTGGGGCTGTTTGCTAAAACATTCAACTGCAGAATGGTCAAAGAATTCATCATATTTGAATGTCGTTGGATTTTCAATTCAGTAATTTTCTATGATACTATCTATAACTCTTGAAAATTCAAACTCCTTATAGAAACAAATATATACATGAATGGATTAATCGAAAAACACTAAAATTGCGGGGAAACTTCCTTGGAATGAAGACAAATTAAGAAAAGTAGCCAGAAAGCAAGGAGGAACCTACCCAAACAACCAAATAGCTAGTAGCAAACCATTATTCAACAACAGCAGCAAGCTCTTTTCAGAGAGAGAGAGAGAGAGAGAGAGAGAATTTGCAATTCCTTTCTATTATTACAAAAATGCTTGTTTAGGAACATATAGGTCTGCAAACTTTACTACTTTTATTAAAAACAAAACCGATGTACATAGTTGCACAGCTCATATACAATTGATGTGAACACATACAAATGGCGACAGCGAAAACCAATTCTGAACATACTTTACCTCAAACCAGCCTTGAAAATTCTAGCTAAAATAGAACAAACAACTATAGGATGCAATCATGCAGTAGGCAATAGTTTTTGCTTTAGTTTCCAAGTGAGCTGATAGAGTCTTGGCGGCTATGGTTTGGGAATTTTTAGAAAGAGAAAGAGCAGACGCAACTATAATTGAAAGACCCGTGGAGCACTTAATAATCACTCCTTTTTTGAGGCTACAGAAGTGTCACTACAAAACCGTGGACCACAAAGCAATATCTTTGCATTGAAATTTCCACGGACAATGTGGCGGAAGTAGGAATCTATTCAGCCCTGGGCTAATCAAAATTTATATATATGAATCAAAAAGAGGCAAACTCATACATAAATATTTAAATGTTCAAAAATAAACATAAAAATAGTACAAAAGAGTTTGAAGAACGATTAAAGAGTTTTTTTTTTCTCTTTTTATTTTGTTGTTCCATTAGGCATGCATGTACGGTAGAGTAGCAAGAAGGGAATATTACCTATTATAACTATCTAAAAACTGAGAAAACCCACCTGTAGATAAAATCTTAGGTAAAATACATTTCACTACAATACATTGGTATATATACCGAACAATTGTTTATAAGCAATCCCTTTTATATTATATATTCACTTGTCTCTCCTGATTTCTCTTATATTATTAATTAAAACGTCTCAAAAAAATTAAGTGCTACACTTTTTAATATGTTTGAATTGGTATGAAAATTTTATTTTTCTAATCATATTATTGTAAAGGGTCATTATTAATTTTTATCTCTAGAACTCACATAATTAAGTATCTGTTCTTTATTTGGAAACCTGTAGAGTAAATACTTGATTATGTGAGCTCTAGAGACAAAATTTAATTATAACCCTTTAGAATAAAATGATCAAAAAAATAATATCTCCCCACCGGTTCAAACAAATTAAAAATTACAGCATTTAATTTTTTAATCATATTTTTAATATATAAACAGTCTAAGAAAATTAAGTGCTTGAACTGGTGCGAAGATCTTATTTTTCTGATTATATTATTCTAAAGGGTCGTAGTTAATATATGCCTCTAGGACTATCATAATCAAGTATCTGCTCTATAAGCTCCCAAATAATGAGCAAATATTTGGGCTAAACTCATTTGACCGAAAATTTACATATAATTTTGTGTGTGTGTGTGTGTTTTTTGGAGCCCACCTAGGCTACAACCCAAGGCAGCCCATTATTGCTTCCGCCCTAAAATTGATTTCCTTTATTAGTTTCTAAAAAACTTCCAACGGAAATAATTTGCATCTGATTGAGCTAGTTGTTCGTTTTTTTCATTTTTTACAAGTCAAAGAAGGTTTGCACTCGATTCTAAAGTATGCTACCAATTATTGCCACTCAGTGTTTCTAGGAGACAAATTGCTAAAAATGTACCGCATACAATTAATAAAGAAGAGATATTGACATATTATTGCGAAAAATTCTCGTATTTAGAGATCTGGTAGCAATAATTACAGAGTGTTTTAGTGAATAAGTTTTGAGAAAAAATTTGTTGCAATCAAGTTGTCAAGTATTTCCGGTAGTGAATAAGTTGTTGAGAAATGTTAAGTTTGCAAAAAATGTTCAGTTGTTTTCGGTAGTAAATAAGTTATAGATAGATATATGAGTGAAAAACTTGTTAGTTAATGTGAACAACAAACTAAAATGTCAAAACTTGTCGATTAATGCAAACGAGATCGTAAAAACCCCAATATTTTTCCCTCAAATTCTTAGTGGAAGCACCCCCTTATATATATACTACATATTCGAGCTCTAAGCACAACTGCAGTTCGTGCCCATTTAATGGGCTCGTCCCTAGCTTAGAAATGCATGCCAAATTGTTTACTTTGTAAAGCTCGATCAATGAGTAGAATGACCCTAGGAGAAGTAATCATGTGGTTCGGTATGTACATAATGGAATCAAATGATCTTGGAGGAGTATTTTAAAATCATGATTGTCATTCACTTATTCAAAACCACTGCACGTAATCAACTTTAGTGAATTATTGGTCTAATCGATCAATTTGATTTTTCACAAAATTGTTCTACTCATCGAGTTCTACGAAGTGTAGTTATCTGAATTGTTCTCATGCCCATTTACAAATCACAAACAGCCCCGTTCCTACATAGCGATAGCCCCACGTGTGAAAGTATCCTCCACAAGAATACTGAAAATTGCATTCACATTTAATGTACTTCATATTGGAAAATGATTGGGTTTAACAACGAAGGCCTATCAATAATACAACTCATTAGTGAGTTGCCAATATGTTGAAAGGGATAATTAGGTATGGAGGTACGCCTATCAACAATAGTAATAATTAGTGTCAATTACAACATTATTAATTCTATGAATGTGACGACTGTGTTTTTTTATTTGGAAAAAATTCAGAAAAATGAGGAAAGTGCATCATCATTGGAGCAAGAATTGGGTCGAATGGGGCTAACAGGATTGCTGTTTCTCACCTTTAATTTGCTGATGATACGATTATTTTTTGCAAGATTAATGATAGGGAGGAGTTGGCGAACATCAAAAGAATTCTCCGCTGCTTCCAACTCATGTCGGGACTGAAGATAAACTTTTCCAAAAATTCTTTGTGTGGTATTGAAGTGAACCATCAGATTGTAACATCCTTGGCCAGGATTATGGGATGCAAAGTTGACCATTTGCCAATCAAATATTTAGGCTTACCGTAGGGTGCTAATCCGAACAGAATCAAAACTTGGGATCCAGTGGTGGAAAGAATGGAGAAAAGGCTTAGTGTCTGGCGTAGGAGATTCAACACTACAGGGGGTAGACTCACTCGATCTCATAAATTCTTCTCTCAGCAGCCTGCCTATTTACTTCTTGTCCATATTTAAAATGCCGGTATCAGTTGCAAAGGTGATAGAAAAGATCCAGCGACAATTTTTCTAGGGTGATTCGGTGGAAAAGAGAAAGATCCACTTGGTGAATGGGATATAATCACCAAAAAGAAAGATTTCGGAGGGCTAGGGGTAAAGAATTTGATGATCCAAAACCTTGCTCTTCTGGCCAAGTGGTGGTGGCGTTTTTGCACGGATCGAGATTCTTTGTGGGTGAGGGTAATCAAAAGCAAGTACAATTTGGAGCAACGATCCTGGTTACCTTCCTTGCCATTTTTTGATAAGGTCTCAAACTTGTGGAGAGATATTTGTTCGGTAGGGGATACCTCCTCGGGCATCGGTTCCATTATTCAAGAGGGGTTTAGGTTGGTGGTTCAATCTGGCCGAGAGATATCCTTCTGGAATCAAGTTTTGCTAGGGGACTCAACACTTAAGGAGGAGTTTCCTTGCCTTTACCTAATCTCTACTCAAAAAGATAGGATGATCGGTGAATTAAAAGATGCAAGTGGTGATGGAAGGTGGAATATTCTTTTCCAGAGAAGGCTACGGGCTTGGGAAGATCACCAATTTGAAGACTTGCTTCTGAAATTACAGACAGTGCAGTTGGATCAATCAAAACGGGATGAGTTAAGTTGGAAATGGGCTTCTGACATTTGTTTTTCAGTGAAATCAGTCTATCATAAATGGGAGCAATTGGGCTTTGCTAGCAACTGCGTTTTGGGATCGATTTGGAAGAATATTAGCCCCCGAAGGTGGAAATTTTCTTGTGGTTGACTCTTCAGGATAGAGTGGCTTCGAGAACAGTACTTCTCTATAGAAACTTGATTCCTGAGGGGCAATCGGCTCTATGCCCTCGCTACTCATTACACTTGGAATCGCCTGAGCACCTATTCTTACATTGCCAATTTTCTTGGGACATTTGGTCTTTGATTTTGGATTGGTGGCATGTCCAGTGGGTGTGCCCTGCCTCCCTATTAGATTTGTTTACTTGGTGGCTTGGAATGGGTTTTAAAAATCTGGAGAAGTTTTTATGGGAAACAACATTTCATGCCACGACTTGGTCATTATGGTTGGTAAGGAATGATATTGTATTCAACAATACGTCATGGCGGGTGGAGGATCTTGGGGAGTTAATTAAAATCAGGGTAGCAATGTGAGTTAAGGTGAAATTTGATATTAAGGTACACTCGGTGGAGGATTTTAAGGGTTATCTTGATGGCATCATGTAGACACCCCAATTTGGACACTTCGATATCTTTTAAAGTCCCCGATGATGATAAAAAGATTTTAAATTAAACAAATACCATTCCGGAATGAATTTTTGAAAAGTCAACTCTACCGTACGGCAGAAGTATCCACCGTACGGGACACTTACGTCATCCAACCGCCTTACAGTTAGGGCGGTTGTAATATCCACCATACGGTACATAAAACTCCACCGTACGGTAGATACTTCTGCCGTACGGTACATCGGTACTTGCAATAAACTTTTCTAGGATTTCGGCGAGGCATCTCAGGCCATCATAGCCTTGTCAGTAGCCTTCCCTGGCCGGCGTAGGTCTACAGAAGACCGGTGAATGCTTGAAGACCAAGCTAAAATGCCCTGAAAAACCTCCTATAAATACCATAGGGTTTCAATTGGAAAAACACGAAAAATCTTCTCTGAAAATTGCATTGAAAACCGATCATTTTACACTAAAAACGTTCTAAAAGTTTTCTGGCTCATTTCCTTTCGCCAACACCAGTTGCAATTCACACCAGGAGGCTTTTGCAATCACTGTCATTTTCAAAACGAAAGATTCATTCCAAGAAAGGTATAATTTTTTTGTTCTTATACTCTGAGGGGAACAAAGGAGGTTCAGGCTGGTTCCCCATATCATTCCTGGGCCCAAATTGTCCAATGCTTGAAAACAAAGTGTGAAATCCCGTATATATCCACCGTACGGTACATGTATCCACCGTACGGTACATGTTTCCCAGGGAACATTTGTCTTGTTTACTAACTTCTTCTTCATTTCATAATCTGATATAAGATACCATGCCTTCTTTTTATGATATGCTTTGAATTCATGTTCTGTCTTCAATAGTACGTGACATGCTTTCATCACATCAATTGTGCTTTACATAATTAATAAATACGTAAGTTTGAATGTAAAAAAAAATTAGGCCTCTGAATATCCTGTTAGTCCATTGTAATTTGCTGACCACACAGATCATGTACCGTATGGTTCATACCTCTACCGTACGGTAGTATGTTTGTGGAATAAAATTTTCTTATTTGCTGATTAATAAATTGAAGCATGATTATGAGTATGCATATTTGTTAAATAAAATTTTTCACATGTTTTAGCTGTTTTCTGAAAAACCTGCTACGGGATGTGTACCGTACGGTACATATTTCTGCTGTACGGCACACATTTTCTACCGTACGGTTGAGTCTTCGTGAGACAGTATGCCATATTTCTGCAACTATCATCATACATTTGTCTACTTGTTTACATCTACTGCATACCAGTGTTAATGTTTGAACTGCTTACATGCTATAAATTGCTTTTCGTGACATTAAAAGCTTAAGCAATGAAATGATTTTCAAAATCCCACAAATATTAGTAAAGACCGATTCATTGGGCGAGGGGGGTGCTTTTCTAAACAAAACATTCCCCTCTCGTAACCTGGCTTCCGGATCCAATCTCTGGTTTGTTTTTCAATTCAAATATCATTTTCAAGTTCCAGGTTTTCTCGGGTAACAAACCATTTTACAAAAACCCGGGTGGCGGCTCTTCAATTTTTCAAAATGAGCGCACGACTGGGGATGGCCTCCAAAAAGGCCCATCTCGGGCTCTGGCGAGCCCACACATGAGGAAGGTCAAAGTGTAATTGTTTTTGTGTGGGTGCTGCGGTTCAACTTTCGGTTGGACGGTTTCGTTGTTTTTCTCTTTGTTCCAAGCTTGTGTGCTTAGCGAGTTTTCCACTCGATGTACCCCTTTTGAGTTTATAAAATCTTCTTTTGCCGAGAAAAAAAAATTTGTTTACTTGCAGTCTAGACTCTAGCATAGATCTAAGGTCTTGTTCCGCTTAAAAAAAAAGTATTAATTATTTAAATAATTACTTATTTTTTGAATTAAAGGTAATGTATGGTGAAAAAATGACCTGTCTCGTAAAGAAGAAAATAAGTACTTAGAAAATAAGAAATTTAGCGGAACATGGCCTAAGACTATAAACCATTATATTTTGTAACTGCGTGTTAACAATGTGTTCTATAATAATGATAATGCAAAAAAGTGACTTAATCCACCTATTTTAAAACTTTTAATCGGTATTAATTGGAGCTGGTGTTTTGTACCTTGGTTGGATGGCATTTTAGAAAAAAATTCCAACTCAAAAAACACTCATTATCCATTTTTTCAATTATTGTATTAATCTCATTTCTCTCTCCACTTTTCAATCATTATTATTCTCATTTCTCTCTATCTCTCTTTACTCATTAACTCTATCTCCAATTATTAACATATTTTCTCTCTTCACTTATTATCCAAAAATCAAACTTAAAATTTTTTGTAACATCATCCAAACAAGGCATTGACCATTTGATGAATGATGACCTTAGACCATCTCCACAAGTTGCTAGGCAAAATGCTTACGCAAAATGCGAAATACACCATTTTGGTTTGCCACAAAACCCATCAACACTCCAACCGAAGAGGCATTCTCCCGAACAAAGAAGAATTAGCCCCGAACACGTGCAAAGCACGAGTTGTACAGGGGCACCCCATAAGGGTAAATAGTACTCTCTACATTCTTAAGTGAGAGTCCATTTTCGACACATGTGCCACTCAAAAAATCGTCTATATCTCACAATTTATGGTGTTTTCAATAATTTTTAAAATCTTATCTAATAAAATTAATTGAGATTTATTAAACAAGATCCATACTACATGTAAAAAACATTATAGACTAAGGTATATAGACAATTTTGTAAGATACCCCAAATAGTGAAAGTGGAACTTCAATATGGAACGGAGCAAGTATAAACCGAGCATGAAAACTATTAGGCAGTGTTTGTCTATTTTTCACTTTCTGTTGATGATCGACAAAAGATTGGTTGTAGTGCTGGAATGTGGATGTTTGTGGTGGTGAAGTTTGGTTCCTTGCCGTATTTCAGGATTTCTCTGGAAGCAAACTTGGTGAAGTGAATGGAGATGAAAGAACAACAAAATGGACTTTATTATTCTTTGAAATAGAAGTTGATCGACAGTGAGAACACAATCGAATAAATGGTTACGTTACAAGCTACTCCTAGAGCGAGAAAAATAAAGTACAGATAAAAAATAGAAACCTTTGGGCGATTGAGTGGAATTGTAATCGTCTTCAGTCTTTGTATTTATAGGCTACTACTTCGACTTGAAATTCAAACTTGACAAAGTTTCCCACCTGAAATTTGAATTGAGTAGTTACTTCTTCTCTTCTCCCTCTTCTTTCTCCACGTTCTTGGATAAACGGTTATTCGATATAACACCATGTTGTGCACACTTTTTTCAACCGCCTTCGTCAAGTGCTTCGATTGTGGTTTGCTTGCATTCTATCATTTGACGCGTGTCTCAAGTTTAAAAACATGTTCCAAATCGTCAATCAGTCCATTCGATTATCTGACATAATTATATTATGTCTAAACTAGTCCAAATATTGTCAACAAGTGTCAAAATTTGACCTAGTCGATCAATATTGTCTAATTTACAAAATTATGATGTAAACAGGCAGCACCATGTAAGGGTGCACGGCCGGTTTATACAGTCCATAGGAGTATTATTGTCCTTTACAACAGTAATGCACACCATGAGCAAAAGATCCAAGATTGGAAAGCCGAATCAATCCTATATCGACTAAGAAGTACTGAGGGGAAGGGGAGGGGGAGGAGTAGCTCCTCCATCTTTGCCATCCCGGGGCTTGCGTAGGACAGGCAAACCAATTTGAGCGCACGGCTCCAATTTTATCAACACTCTGCACGCGCAGTTTGAGTAGCTCCTTCATCAATACTCTGCGTGTGCAGCTCCAATTTCATAATCCTGTTACTGGCCTTTCTTCTACTCCTTTTCTCTTTCGCAAAAATTGCCACCAAGTCGAAAGTGTTTTTCAGTAGAAGAAGAGCCATCATACTGGACCACACTATAACTCCAATTATAACGGTATAACTGAGTGATCCTCTGTCCTTTCTTGGAGAACGCATATGTATTTGCCATTGATGTGATTGCCAACCACATGGTCACTATCAGGACCCACATTGTCGCCTTGTTCTTGAATTTTAATCCGCTGATGAGCAACAAAATCGTGCTCAATGACGCAACAAATCCTATCTTGTTAAAGCCTAGGAAATACGGATAAGAATTTTGATTTTTATAAGCCATTACAGCTTCCCCGGCTTGGCGCCCATCGAAATCGTTTTGCAAAACGCCACCCGGAGGGTTCACCCCAGCTTGGAATGCCATTGTCGCAATAAGTGATGCCACAACCATTAAGGAGTCCCTTTTATTCCTAAGCCAATTTCCACCTACAAGATACTTCGCCTGCTTAGCATGAGCATGTCGAAGTAAGTCTTCAATATGATCCACTTCTTTTTGATCTGGTCCAAGGAACAAAATGTCCATTGCTGTGTGTCCACTTGCATTTGTCGCATTCACATCTATTGTTAGCTTCTCTAGGACATAACACGCGATCTGAAATATTTACATTGCATCTCAAGGTTAGATATAAGAAATCAAAGAACATGTTTTTCAGTGATGATTTCCTGCCAAGAAAAAAACCTAGAAACATTGCTCACCCAACAAAATGTGGGTGAACATCTCACACTAACACTA
>BPLS01024104.1:0-19845 GCA_019656275.1 Rhododendron kiyosumense | reverse complement strand
TGTTAATGTATTTGGCGTTCTCCGGGTTTGTCAAACCATTTTAGCTTCTTGTAATTGGGTTTCGGTGGTAGTTTTAGTTTCTATTGAGTCTAGATTCTCCACCAGTGTCCCAAGATGTGTTGATGAAGCTTGTAAAATGCTCAAGTGCTTGCACGTGCCATCCGAGAAGGTATTATTCATGCATCTTTCACGTTACTCATTTTGGAACATTTTTTTCTAATAGCACTTGGTTCAAATTATTTTTTCCAGGGTCCAAAAAGATTTTAATGCCTTAATTATGATTGAGATATCACGTTTCTTTTTGTTAAGCTGCATTAGCACTTTGGGTTTTAGTTTAAGTTTGTCGCAGCATTAAGCCGGTTGCTTTGCTGTCATGTTTTTAAAGCTAGCGCGTGCTAGCGCATCGCTAGCGCTTGGTAGCGCTCAGTCTTTTGAAATTGCTAACCCTTGCTGGCGCTTGGAAGCGCTTGCCTTTTTTTTGTTGCCTGGGAAGCCAGGGTAGCGCGTGGTAGCGCTTGCTAGCGCTTACGTGTCGTCCTCTAATTGGCATTTATTCTAGCCACTATAAATACTCTTTCTTCACACAATTAGGGCACGAATTGTTTTTTGCACAGCCTCTTTAGAGAGAGATACAGACTACTCTTCTCTCTTTTCATTTGGGCACAAATTTGCTTGTGATGATTTAGATCTTGTGTCTTGGTCATCTTTAATCAATCTAGAGAAATGCTTCATTTCTCATGTATTCTCTCTAGATTGATTTAGTTTGCAAAATACCAAAAATCTTCATTTTTTTCTTAAATTCACTCATACATGCCGATGATACTACTTGGCCGGATGATTCCGGAGCCGTGGTGAGCGGAGATCGAGCTGGTGGACTCGTGGTGGCTATGGGATCAAGAAGGAGTTCGGGGAGCTACATCAAAGTGGTGGAGTTAGGATAAGCTTTTGGGGTAAAGTTGTATTCCTCTCTTAGCACTTTGTAAACCCTTTTGATCTATAGCAATTTTGGTAGTTAGGCCGTGGTTTTATGCTTAGGGTGTGATTGACCCTAAGTAGTTTCCACGTATATCTCGGTATTTGCGTTCTTTCGATTAATTGCTCTTATCGTATATTATTGATTTGGATAGCATTGGCATGGAGTTTGGATAGTAGCTTGGATTGTAGGTTGCTTTAAATTTAAATTGGTCGTCCTATTCACCCCCCTCTAGGACTTTGCAGCGCATTAGATTATTTCAATTGGTATCAGAGCGGGTTGCTCTTTGTTGGTGTAATTGCCTGAGTTTGATTCTGTGTTTGCGCTATGGAACGCGATAATCATATGGAAGGTGCTTCTAATTCTCGACCTCCTTATTTTGACGGTAGTGACTACCCTCTTTGGAAAACGAAAATGAAAAATCATTTGATATCCCTTGGCATTAAGGTTTGGAGATCCGTTTTGTATGGCTATGAAGACCCTACTATTGAAGATGCTATCACTAAGGAGATTAGAGTTAAAAAGGAGGCCGAGTGGGATTCCGGTGACATTACAAATTGTGAGACTAACGCCCGCGCTTTAGGAGCTATCTTTGGTGCCATGTCTAGAAATGAAGTCACACGTATATCCTCTTGTGTTACGGCTAAAGAGGCTTGGGACATTCTTCGTACATCTCACGAGGGAATAGAGACGGTTAGGGTGTCTAAGCTTCAAATGTGCACAACACGATTCGAACAACTTAAAATGCATGACGAGGAAAACTTTGATGGCTTTATCTCTAGGTTAACCGATATTGTTAACACTTTCCATAGTTTAGGTGAGCCACTCTCCGACCTTAAAGTGTGTCGCAAAATCCTTAGGTCGCTTCCCGAGAGGTTTAGAGTTAAGGTCACCGCTATAGAAGAACGTACGGATGTTGATAAGTTGACATTTGCAGAGCTTGTAGGAAAACTCCAAATCTTTGAGATCAACCACCTCTCCGATTTCAAACCCTCAAAGACTACCTCCAAATCTAATAACGGTATAGCCTTTAAGTCAGCTCGTGAGGAAACCTTTGAAATCTGTGAGGATGACGATGATATAAGTGACGAAGAGATTGCCATGTTTGCTAAGAAATTTCGGAAATTCTTTAGGAAAGGAAACAATCAGGGCAAGCCTTCTAAGCCATCCTCTAGCTTTAAGAAAAATGTCTTTGGAAATAATGATAAACAATTGTCGGTTGAAAAATCTAGAAAACCACAAGGAATCCAATGTCACGAGTGTCATGGGTTTGGACACATTCAATCCGAGTGTGCTAATACACTTAAGAAGAAAATGAAGAAAGGTCTTAAAGTCACTTGGGATGATGATAGTGATGAGGATGGTAGTGAGAGTGGTGGTCCTGAAAATGGTGAAGGAAATTCTCGTGTATCCGTGCTTGTTGCCTCTCTTGAATCCACAGAGTCATCTAAACTTCCTATATTGTCTAATACCTCTAGTGTTAAGACTTCAACTACTAGTGATGAGGAAAAAGAAGGTGATGAAGATATAGGTTCAATTCATGAAGCGTATGATGAGATGTATCGTGAGTGTCTCACCCTTAAGAAGAAGAAGAAAGAGTTAGAAAGTGAGCTTAAGAGGATAGATAAAGAAAGGGTGTCACTTAGGATTGAGTTAGATGATCTTAAGAAAAACAATGCAAATCTAGTTGAAAAATTTGACTCCGCAGAGAGGGAAAGAGTAGAAGGTTTGAGAGAGGTTGAAAAGGCAAGATCTAGGATTTGTGAGTTAGAGAGAGACCTAAGTGAGGCTAGTGAAGCTATTAAAAGAAATGATTGTGGAGCCACTAGGATTGCCGAGATGACACGAACGTTTAGAGATAAGAGTGGTCTAGGTTTCATAGATCCGCCTTCCCTAAAAATGGGGTCTAGTGACCCTAAGAAGAAAATCACGTTTGTAAGTGCTAAAACCATAGTGAATCCTTTCTCCTCTAGCAATGCTAAATGTAGTGAGGATGAGACACTTGTGAGCGCCAAGCCCGTAGCAAATTTACCTTCACCTAGCATCTCAAAACCTATAGTGAATGAGTTTCTTGAGAAGAGAGTCCTCACTTGTCATCATTGCGGAAATGAGGGTCACATTCGACCTAAGTGCTATCGTTTAAGGAGAGAGCTTCGAAAGAAAGGTCAAACTCAAAGACCTCAAAAGCGATTCGTTCCTCAGGGCGTTGTCCTTGGTCAATCCACTTTGGAGAGACCTCGTAACACTTCTCCCAAGCCCTTTAAAACTCAAGACAATGACTTCTTTGCTCAATTGAATGATCTTGCGACTCAAACCTCTCATATTGTGAAAGAAATTAACAAATTGAGTGTATTTGCTAAGATTTTTGATGTGAATGCTCTTGCTCGTGATAGAAACTCAAATGGTAATTCACACACTCAAGCTCATTCTAACAAAACATGGAAAAAGGTTGAAAATGTTTGTCATGTTGCACACATTGCATATAGAGCTCATAATGCTTGCATATGGTATCTTGATAGTGGTTGTTCTAAGCACATGACCGGGGACAGAGGTATATTTGCCATGCTTGAAAACTATGATGGTGGTCTTGTGACGTTTGGTGATGGTAAAAAGGGAAAAGTGGTAGGTAAAGGAACCATTTCAACCCCCGGTCTCCCTACTTTGCATGATGTTCTATTTGTTGATGGTTTGAAAGCTAATCTCTTGAGCATAGGACAATTTTGTGATAATGAGCATAATGTGCAATTTTCGAAAGATATGTGTTCCGTTCTTAATTCTAAGGGAGAATGTGTTGTTAAAGGAATTAGGTCCTCAGATAATTGCTATTGTGTTGAACCTCATCCTTCCAACGTGTGTCATCGTGTTCTACTTGATGATGTTGAATTGTGGCATCAACGCTTAGGTCATGTTAATTTTCTAGAATTGTACAACATTACCAAACGTGAGGTTGTGAGAGGTGTGCCCAAGCTTGCAAATGGGAAGGGTCTTGTGTGTGGTGGTTGTATGAAAGGAAAACAAATTAAGTCTCAACATAAGAAAACAAACATAATTGGTACCACTAGGCCTCTTGAATTAGTTCATATAGATCTCATGGGTCCCTCTAGAACCGAGAGCTTGGGAGGTAAAAAATACATTCTTGTTATGGTTGATGATTACTCTCGCTATTCTTGGGTTGGATATCTTAAGGAAAAATCCGACACTTGTGCTTCTTTTAAAATTTTGTGTAAACGCCTTCAAAACGAGAAAGGGTATTCATTAGTTCGTGTGAGGAGCGATCACGGTAAAGAATTTGAAAATCTTGGGCTTGACACGTATTGTGATGAGAATGGTATCAAACATGAGTTTTCCGCCCCTCGCACCCCCCAACAAAATGGGGTTGTTGAGAGAAAAAATCGAACACTTCAAGAAATGGCTCGCGTTATGTTGCATGCCAAGCTTGTTCCTCGAAATCTTTGGGCTGAAGCCATTAATACCGCATGCTACACTATTAATCGTGTTTATGTGAGGCCGGGAACTTCCCAAACCCCTTATGAAATTTGGAATGGGCGAAAACCTTCGGTTAAATACTTTAGGGTTTTCGGTAGTAAGTGCTACATTTTAAGAGAAGGGGATTCCTTGGGTAAGTTTGATTCTAGGAGCGATGAGGGAATTTTTCTTGGGTATTCCATTAATAGCCGTGCTTATAGGGTTTATAACCTTAGAACCTCTACTCTTGTGGAGTCGGCAAATGTTATTGTAGATGATACCGCTTTAGGAGATTCAACCCCTAGAAGTGAAGATGATTTAGATCCTATTTGGGATATATTTGAGGGGGAGGTTGAACCGGGCGATGTGGTAGTAGGAGACTCTCGTGAGGAGAGTGATGATGATCCTACGGAAGTTGGAGGAAATAGAGATGATGGAGTAGAAGATGATAGTGATCCGGAGAGTAGTGAAACTATAGACGATGATGAACTTGGTCGACATGATCTTGTCCCTTCATCTACCAAAGAACCTTCCGCTAGAGTCAAGCTTCATCACCCTATAACCCAAGTCATAGGCGATCCAAGTGATAAGATGAAAACTAGAAGGGAAATTAGGAATGAAGTCACATTTGTGTGCTACACATCCTCCTTAGAGCCCAAGAAAGTGGAAGAAGCCTTAAGTGATGAGAGTTGGGTAGAGGCCATGCAAGAAGAGCTCCAACAATTTATTAGGAACGATGTGTGGTACCTAGTCCCTAGACCATCCCATACAAATGTCATAGGCACTAAGTGGATCTTTAAGAATAAAAAAGATGAGAGTGGCATTGTGGTAAGGAATAAGGCTAGGTTGGTGGCTCAAGGGTACACACAAATGGAGGGAATAGACTTTGAAGAAACTTTTGCTCCGGTAGCTAGGTTGGAATCAATTAGGTTGTTATTTGCTATCGCTAGTCATCTTGGTTTTAAACTTTTTCAAATGGATGTAAAGAGTGCTTTTTTGAATGGCGACCTCAAGGAAGAAGTTTATGTTGAACAACCTAAGGGTTTTGTTGACCCATCGAATCCTTCTTACGTATATCGTCTTCGAAAGGCTCTCTATGGCCTTAAACAAGCTCCTCGTGCTTGGTATGAGCGTTTAACCGACCATCTTTTGAATACGGGTTTCGTTCGAGGGGGAGTGGACCGAACTTTGTTTATACGAAAGATTGATAGTGACATTGTCATTGCTCAAATTTACGTCGATGATATAGTGTTCGGATCCACTAGCATTAAGCATGCTCATCATTTTGGTGCACAAATGTCTCACGAGTTTCAAATGAGTCTTATGGGAGAATTGACATATTTTCTTGGTTTTCAAATCAAACAATTAAATGATGGAATTTTTATAAGTCAGTCTACATATGCTAAAGACTTGGTTAAGAAATTTGGATTAGAAGATGGTAAATGCGCACGAACACCCATGTGCACAAGTGTAAAAATTGCTAAAGACTTCAAAGGAGTAAGTGTGGATCCTACGCTCTATAGAAGCATGATAGGAAGTTTGTTGTATCTCACCGCTAGTCGTCCGGATATTACTTTTAGTGTTGGTGTGTGCGCTAGATATCAATCCGAACCAAAGGAATCACATTTAACCGCTGTCAAACGCATTATTCGTTATGTGAAAGGGACTTTGTCCTTAGGTTTGTGGTTTCCTAGAGGTACCAATATTGATTTAGCTGCTTTTTCGGATGCCGATTGGGCCGGGAGTGCTGATGATCGCAAAAGCACCTCGGGTGGGTGTTTCTATTTAGGAAATTGTCTAGTGGCTTGGCATAGTAAAAAACAAAATTGTGTGTCTTTATCCACGGCCGAGGCCGAATACATAGCGGCCGGTAGTTGTTGCACACAACTCTTGTGGATGAAACAAATGTTGCAAGATTATGGTTTACCTCAAGGCACCATGACGGTATTTTGTGATAACACTAGCGCAATCAATATCTCCAAAAATCCAGTTCAACACTCTCGGACTAAGCATATCGATATTCGTCATCATTTCATTCGTGACCTTGTGGAGGATAAGGTCATCTCTCTTGAGTTCATCCCTACACTTGATCAAAAGGCCGATATTTTTACAAAACCTTTAGACTCCGCTAGATTCGAGTTTCTTAGGAAGTCTATTGGTTTGATTTCTATTGATTGAGGTTGGGTAGCTTGCATGTCACTCTTCTATATCTCTTTTCTCGATTATTTCAAGAGTGTGCATGTGTCTCTTTCATTTTTATTTTCATTTTTGTACTTATTTCTCTTTCCGTTTATTTGTTGCATTAGCTTGCAAGTTGCATTGTTACTCACTTCTTTTGTTTAGTATGCATGCTGGCTTGTCTGATTGCATGCTTGTATTGGCTATTCTCCATGAATCATGCTCAAGGGTGAGTTTGGCTTTTCATGTGCATTGTGTTTTCAGCTTTGACGACGCTTCAAGAGTCCATCAAATTATGCATGCTTGCCCATATTGAGAAGCGTATCATCGTGTCATTTGAGTCTCATGCTCTCTACTATTTGTACACACTCTCTTGGGGCTTGGTCCTTTTTTTTGTGTCTAAGGGTTCTCGGTTTGATTCCTGGCTGAATTCTACTTGTATTGATCTTAGATTGACCAAATGGTTGAGGTTTACCTTTAGATGCTTTCCCCCGTTGATTCTACTCGAGTGACCGCCTAGGGATTAGTGTGAAAGCTTCCTTTGGTGCTCCAAAAGAGTGAGATCCTTTTTTTTTCTCTTTTCTTTTTTCTGCAAAACAAAAAAAAAAAACAAAAGGAGAAAAGAAAATCCAAAAAAAAAAAAAAAAAAAAAGGAGAACAAAGGGGAGTGTTATTCTAGTCTTGGGGTTGTTGCTCTAGTGCACCTCCGTGTCTTAAGGATTTTTAGTTCTAGTCTCTTGGGGTTGATGCTCTAGTGCACCCCCGCTTCTTGTGTGATCTCGCACCAAGGGCGAATGGCTACCTAATCATTGCACCATCCTAGGTGTGTGTGTCTCTTGGGTCCTTAAGAATGAGAAATGGGGTTTGTGCGTGAAGTCTTTAGGTCCAACTAACTTATGGTTTGACTTCTTTTATTCAATCTCGTGTGAATTCTCCCTGGAAATTAAATTGGGAACTTCTTGCCATCTTTAAGGGCTTTGCACCATCTCCAGAGTTCACTTGATCACTATTGATAGCATAGAGCATGATATTCAGTTGATACAAGATTTTCTTCATAATATGCGTTTTGCATGTCTAGCTCGGTGTTCTCTTCGGTGTTCTTCTTTGTTAAAAGACGAAACTATTGAAAAATTCCAAGTTTGTGCTTGGGCATGGTGCTTAGAGAATACATCTTTGGTGCGTGCTTGACAAATTCGTGTGCTCGAATGCTTGCTTGCTCATTTTAAAAGGTGCATAGAGTTAGGGGGAGCCTTGGTTCAAATTTTGTGACCATGCAAGTTTTTAGTCCAGTAGCACCACATCTGGGGGAGTATAATTTTTTTCATTTTCCTTGTGCATATTTTTCTAGTGTTTCTGAATCAAAATATTTTTTTTTGGGGGGGATTTATTTTGTGGGGGGAGTTTTCTTCTTTGTGCGTCTTAGAATTTTTCGTGCACCTTTGTGTCCCGTTGAGAATTTTGGGCTAAGAGTCTCATTTATTTTGTTTAAGTTTTTGCTCCAGGAGAGTTTCTTGCAAGGCTCAAAATTTTCTAAGTATGCATTTTGCCTTTGCGGAACAGTAAGTTGCGCTCGCGGGGCGCTTTCGTAGTGCTAGCAAGCGCTAGCCTTTCCATTGCACGTGCATCTCGCGTGTGTGACCTCCCGTGTGCCTGCCTCACCCAATCCTACTTTATTCCTGCTGTCCCAGCTTGGTTTTATCCGATCTGCTACTTTTTCCACGCGCCAGCAGAGCGCCTCCTCTTAGTCGCCAGCGCGAGGTAGCGCTTCTTGATTGAGCCCATCTTGGCCGTCTATTTTCTATACGCGCCAGCACAGCGCTTGCTGCCCCAGGAGGCGCGTACATGGGATAAAATCTCTCGGCCTTATCTATTTCCCTCAACACGACAAACTCATTTCATTCTCTTTTGCAACTCTGCGTTACCAGAGCTCATCCATGGCAGCCGATTGAAATCCCCTGGTGTTTTCTTGGATCTTCGGCCGTCTTCTTCTCGGGTTCCTCCGCTAGGGCCCTTTGATCTTCCTTCTTCGGTACGTTCTCTCCAATTTTTTTTATTTTTTTTTGCATCTCGCTATGCCTCGTACCTCTTCCTCTCGGGCTCCGGCCAAGCCTTGGCGCCGTCCCTCTGAGTCTCAAGTTGGTTTTTCTTACTTTGTGTCGAACGAGGCACGAACCTATTGTGATGATGTCTTGAGTAAGAAAGGTCAAGATCTGATTGAAAGAAATGTTCACATTCATGACTTTACGGGTTTCGGGATCTCGGAGCAGTTTGAACAGCGGGGTTGGGTAGATGCTTTCTTGGGTTATGATGATGCTTATCCTGAAATGGTGCGAGAGTTTATCGCTAATGTAACTAACATTGATCTTTCTCTTGGCTCATTTACCACCTATGTTCGTGGTATGCGTATGAATTTCTCTGTAAACTCTATTCGCACTCTGCTGAATCTTCCTATTGTGGATAACCCCCAATGGCCCCTTGCCCCTTCTCTCTTGCCTTCTCGTTGTGAAATTCTTCGGGAGTTGACTGGGGGCGTTTATACGGTTCTTAACCTTCCAAAACAGGGGCATTTAGCTCCGCAGTACCGGATTTTGAACAAAATTATGACCTCTGTTATTTCACCCTCTGATAACATTTCTGATGTCAACAAAGAACGTGTCCTTTTTCTATATGGGTTGGGTCGTGGTTTTTCTGTTGATTTGGCTCGGGTCCTATGGTTAGAAATCTACAACTATGTTAAACATCCCCCGGGGACTGCCGCTTTGCCTCATATCTCTCTGTTGACCCGCTTTATGCGTTCCAAGCTTGTGCCCATCTTAAAGGGTGAAATGCCCACTAAACGGAAAACTCCCATTGACTATCGCACTGAGCGTAATAGCTCCTCTCAAATTCCTCATCTTGATCCTAAATATCTCCCTCGCACCATTCCCGAGCCTCATTACCCTCCTGTCGAACCTGCTTTCTCTCCGATTCATCCACCCGTGGAGTACAATCCTCCATGGAATCCAAATGGTGCTCATGATCATAGCTCTCATGGCAGTCCCTCGCGTGCCTCTTCTCCTCCGGTGGCCTTAAATCCTTCCCCAATGGATCTCCATGGGTTCCTTACTCAGCAATTTCAAGGCTTAACCAATTGCCTTGATCGTTTTGGGGGCCGCTTGGATGCCTTAGATACAAAGTTTGAAACAGTGGATCAATATCACTCTCTGTTCGTTGAACTCTTTGCTAATCTTCAAGAAAAGGTCACCTCTCTGTCCAGCAGTGTGCAGCAATTGGAGGATAAGTTTGATTTGGAGTTTCCTCCACCTGCGCCTGACGATGATGACATGGAGCAAGCTGGTACTGATGCCTCCGATGAGGATGCTTTCTGATGAGTGGTTCGTGTATCTTCTCTGAATTTTGGGTTCTCCTCCGGGACAAAAAGGGGGAGAAGGTATAGTGGTGGTTCGTGAGAAGTGAAGTGAAGTGCAGTGGTGGTTCTTTTTACTTTGATGCTGTTTTTATGAGTGGGTGAGCTTTGATACTTCTTGGGTCTGTAATAACTTAATCCATCTCACTTTACTTGATTTGCATGCTGCTACACTACTCTTTTGCATGCTGCTACACTACTCTTTTGCATGCTTGGTTTGCTCGTGGCCAGGGCTTATGCTTATCTTAGTATTGCTAATTGTGTCCATGGTTAGGACACTTCTGCTTATGTTGACTGTGTTTGATTGTGTTGAGCAGGCTTCCGTCCTGAAGCTTTATTTAGTTATGATTCTCATTGTGCATTGCTTCTGCATTGCTTCACATATGATAGCTTAGCTAATGATGATATACTTTCTTTGCGCCAACTTTATATGGCTATCATATCCTATCTTGGCTTGAGCTTGTTTTTGCAGGACCTTGTTAATGATCTTGGAAGCTTCTCTTGATTAGTTGCTAAGAGTTTTGATGGTTCTCCTAGTAGCTAGTGTTTGCTTCCATGTAATTTTTTTCGTTTTAAAATGGTTTTGTCCCGGAAAAGCCAAAGGGGGAGATTGTTAATGTATTTGGCGTTCTCCGGGTTTGTCAAACCATTTTAGCTTCTTGTAATTGGGTTTCGGTGGTAGTTTTAGTTTCTATTGAGTCTAGATTCTCCACCAGTGTCCCAAGATGTGTTGATGAAGCTTGTAAAATGCTCAAGTGCTTGCACGTGCCATCCGAGAAGGTATTATTCATGCATCTTTCACGTTACTCATTTTGGAACATTTTTTTCTAATAGCACTTGGTTCAAATTATTTTTTCCAGGGTCCAAAAAGATTTTAATGCCTTAATTATGATTGAGATATCACGTTTCTTTTTGTTAAGCTGCATTAGCACTTTGGGTTTTAGTTTAAGTTTGTCGCAGCATTAAGCCGGTTGCTTTGCTGTCATGTTTTTAAAGCTAGCGCGTGCTAGCGCATCGCTAGCGCTTGGTAGCGCTCAGTCTTTTGAAATTGCTAACCCTTGCTGGCGCTTGGAAGCGCTTGCCTTTTTTTTGTTGCCTGGGAAGCCAGGGTAGCGCGTGGTAGCGCTTGCTAGCGCTTACGTGTCGTCCTCTAATTGGCATTTATTCTAGCCACTATAAATACTCTTTCTTCACACAATTAGGGCACGAATTGTTTTTTGCACAGCCTCTTTAGAGAGAGATACAGACTACTCTTCTCTCTTTTCATTTGGGCACAAATTTGCTTGTGATGATTTAGATCTTGTGTCTTGGTCATCTTTAATCAATCTAGAGAAATGCTTCATTTCTCATGTATTCTCTCTAGATTGATTTAGTTTGCAAAATACCAAAAATCTTCATTTTTTTCTTAAATTCACTCATACATGCCGATGATACTACTTGGCCGGATGATTCCGGAGCCGTGGTGAGCGGAGATCGAGCTGGTGGACTCGTGGTGGCTATGGGATCAAGAAGGAGTTCGGGGAGCTACATCAAAGTGGTGGAGTTAGGATAAGCTTTTGGGGTAAAGTTGTATTCCTCTCTTAGCACTTTGTAAACCCTTTTGATCTATAGCAATTTTGGTAGTTAGGCCGTGGTTTTATGCTTAGGGTGTGATTGACCCTAAGTAGTTTCCACGTATATCTCGGTATTTGCGTTCTTTCGATTAATTGCTCTTATCGTATATTATTGATTTGGATAGCATTGGCATGGAGTTTGGATAGTAGCTTGGATTGTAGGTTGCTTTAAATTTAAATTGGTCGTCCTATTCACCCCCCTCTAGGACTTTGCAGCGCATTAGATTATTTCACACTAAATTTGATTATGGACAGATCTAGGAATATAGTCTAGTGGGACACCTGTTTTATCATAATGCCGAAAGTTTTTTTTTAGTCAACTGCAGTAAGATCGTATAAAATTAAGGCATGTATTACTAAATACAAGATTTTATTACGCGTACTTTAACTTTAATTATGTAAAAAATAGCACAAAATCTCGGACAAAATTTTTAAAATATGTTTTAAATGAACATCGACATGTTTTAGAATGATTGAACTAGTTTTGTTAATGACTTTATTTTAAAATATTTCTTCCGGACAATTAAAAATAAAGAGAATCAAGAAAGAATAGCTCCAAATAGAAAAACAACTCGTAAAGAAACAAATATAAATGCATCATATTATGAAATTTAGGTATAAAACTAATTCTATATTTATATTTTCAAGATATATGCAAGTGTGTATGTTTATATATTAGCGCACTTTCATAATTATGCTAATTTATACAAAATATATTAAAAAATATTTTAATTTCGAGTGGGACACGTGCCCCATTTAGATCCACCTCTGAATTTGATGCACATATATAGGGAGGCACCACTTCGGTCATCAAATTAGTTTACTTTTTAGGACTTGGACTTTTAGACAATCCTGCAAAAAAAATCAACTCAATCTCATATAGAGAGTCCTAAATCCAGAAAAAAAAGTGAACCAAAACAAGTTTTATTCAATCAAGCATTCACTGATGTGGGGTTGAACTGTTTTTTTTTTTTTTATTTCTTTTTAAAAGTTGGCTACAAAGCCAAGCTCCACAAAATATATGGCTCTTATTACTGAAGTGAGATCGATCCGGTGTGAAGTCTAGATATTGCGACTAATGTTCCCCCATTTTAGGTGGGTGATCACAACATGCAATTAAAAATTGACACTGTTAATTTAGATAGAATTTAACACTGTTAATTACAAATTTAGACAAAATTTAACACTATTTAACACTGTTAATCGTGGTGATGGTGGCAGTGGCGTGGTGGTGTAGGAGGCTATATGGGCCAACGGTTCATTAACACTGTTAATTGTATTGTGAATTTATATAAAAATTAACACTGTTAATTGTGATGTGAATTTATATGAAAGTTCACGCTGTTAATTAGACAGAAATTAACACTATTAATTGTTATTGTGGTGGCGGCAGCGAGGTGGTGGTGGTGGCGACAGCGGCGTTGTAGTGGTGGTGGAATGGTGGTGGCCATTGTGGCGGCGGTGGTGGTGGTGTTGTAGTGGTGATGGTGGCGGTGGTGGATGTGGTGGTGGTGGTGGTGGTGGTGGCGGCATGATGGTGGTGGCAGCATCGTGGTGGTGGTGGTGGTGGCTGGATTATCTCTCTCCAATCACCTTTGTTTTGCGAGGGGCATTTTTGTCAACAAAACAATGAAGAGGACCTACTGGGCTATAGACTCTTTGGGCAGGACCTAATGGGCTATTATTCATCCAAAGAGAACCTGCCTGAAAGATCCCCAACAATGATTGAAATCGTTCATTTCGTAGAGCTCGTCGATTTGGTTATCCATGCAAAAAATTAGCTATATCGAATATCAATATAATATGAAGCATGAATGGAATATATTTGTACAAGAAAAAAAATGGGCAATTATGAGTTTCAATATAATTTTTATCATCACATTTTTCTCGTACAAATCGGTTTCATTTATGTACTTATTGATGTTTGATCAAGCAATTTTTTTTTTTTGCGTCGATTACCTACTAAACGAGCTCTACAAAATGAACGATTCCGATTGTTGTTGTAGGCCCTCCCATAACGATCCAACAACGGCCCAAAACTAGACCGGACTGGACCTTAATAAAACTGAATTGGACCTTGACCCAAAGGAAGGACCTTTTTCCGAATAGTTTTGAAAAAGTAGTTTTTCTAATAAAAAAAACAATCTTCTTCAAAACCAATATCAAAAACAAAATATTTTTACATGAATTTTTTGAAAACATTATTTTGGGAAAGAGAAGATTTTTGTATAATGATGGTTATACTTGATTTCAAAGATGTGGGTCCACTATAAGTTCCCATTCTACTAAGTAAAATAAGAACTTATTTTTTAAATTAAAGGAACCCCTAATGCATAAAGTTAGTATGTACACCCAAACAACTAAATTAATAATTAATTAATTTAAATTAATTATTAATACGGTCCTCCACGTATTAATTGATTAAAGGAAATGAAATTAAATACGGGTATTTACACCTCACATGCATACATATGTACACCCAAACAACTAAATTAATAATTAATTAATTTAAATTAATTATTAATACAGTCCTCCACGTATTAATTGATTAAAGGAAATGAAATTATATATGGATATTTACACCTCACATGCATACATCAACTAAAATACCATTTAGCAAACAAATTGTATATAGTTATTAGTCTGTAGTCCAATAATATGGCGAAAAACTCCCCCTAAACACCAAACTAATCATTTTGTACACAACTGCTATGATGAATTTTATTGCGATAGCAAGTACATTGGAAAAAAAAATATATCATATACACCTATATTATAATTAATTATTACAAAACACATTATTCTATGTATTCTTCGTTTTTGTTTTTTGTGAAGAGAGTAATACAAACATCATAAATACAGGTGAATGTAATTAACAAGATTAGGTTTAGGGTTTTGTCGATATTTTGTCGATATTTTGTAGCACTTTATGAATGCCAGTTTCAAATTCAACTTTGGCTTACAATACACGTACGTAGTCTGCGTCAATCTTTTTCCACTCTTCTTTGGCTTAAAATATCCAGCATCCCTACCTTCAACCTAATTAACCAAAGCTGAGTAATTCAACCAACAAACAGGAATCGCGATCAAGACCAGCACATGGCAAAAAAATGATCAAATTCATAACGCTTAAAATTATACCTAAACCATCAAAGTCGGTTCATCATCAAATTCCATGTTCTGATAGCATCAAGCTCTTACTAAATCTTATGCTACCACACAATTGAGCACACACAATCAACTGTTCATTTCCTCCAGGATTAGTCGAGTTGCTCATATATATGTTGGCCCATACACCTGAGTAATAATAATAACAAATCACTTTTACACCCACGACCACTATGGTTACACACAACGAACCATACGTAACAAAATGGAGTCTGATAGATCCCCACTGCTTATACCCCTCTTAGAGAAATTCTAAGTACAACGAACAATACATGGGCTCTTCCTTGAACTGTTACAGGCGAAATTGTGTCTGCTTGCATTTCACTATTAATCATACCAAAGAACTCACATGATGTGTTTTTTTCAAGATTATATATTTACGCTTCTCTTTGCCTTGACATTTAAACTCCATTGCATACCCTTTAACAACCATCAATATTGAGTAACTGTCAACATAATCAATTCAAACTTCACCTAGGGATATTCCCAATTGCGTAAATCTTTGACATATGGAACATTTGTTTTTACTTGCTTAATTCATAAAATTTACCTCCATACAACAAGCAGCTTGAACCAAATATCATTGTTTTTACACAACAATTCCCCATCAATTAGAATCCTCAAAGTGAATATTCTGTAGTATATTCAACAATATGTCTTATAAGTTGAATACGTTCATATTGGGGGTTTTCAAGCCAAAGAAGCTTACTGCTTCTCTGCTCTCCATAGGCCCTAACACCACAATGGGTATATTTTTAGACATCCCACTCAGCGTGTGTGATACACAATAAAGACACAGCTGTTCTGATGCCAAAGAAGTTTAGTGGTTCCCCTCCATATCCCATGGCGCAAAAATGGGTACCGTTTAGACATCCCAATCAATGTGTGCAATGAAAAATAAAGGAGAATTTTAAAAATTTTGTATAATCCATGACAATTGTGCTTCGATGCGAAAAATGTGTAGTTTTATTTAGAGTTATAAACTATTTTCAGAAGTCTAAATCTAATATAATTTTACTTTCTATTCTTCATAATTTACATAGCACAGATAGGGACACTGAAACAGTTGAGACATGGACACGAATACGGGACACAAAACTCTCCGAAAATGAAGACACGGATATGGTAGGAGACACATCAATTTTTAATATTTTAAGGTATGCGACCTAGCTATATTGTAAACACTCACTATTCAAGTCAAGACTCTTATCAGACGGATTATCGACCGATGGTGTTTGCCAATACGCATATGTTTTATAATACAATTTCGGCATTTTGAAGTTTTTAAATAATTTATCCTGGAAAAGCTATTAAAATTTGTAAAAATGATCACTCTATCGTGTCCCTATATGTGTCCTAGTGTGTCAACATTGACGACAATCAAATGTCGACTTTCATGGCTTAATTAATCTTCTCTTGCAAGAAACCCATAACTGAACTCCACATCTCCTTAAACCCATAGACGACTGGAGCCGCTGGACTAGTACTGCCTCAATCAATCCAGGAAATGGAACACTGAGTCGATGGTTAAGTTGAAGCCAGAGAACTATTCCAGTTAAGCTCCTATGTGGCTTCTGTACCCGAAGCTTCAATGGGAAGACATCTACGACACCGAAGAAGGTCAGAACTTTAGGATTATAGTTCTCTCTCTGGAAACAAAAAAAATTCTTGGGATTCGCAGATGGGAAAAGGCGAATAAAAGTACAAAGTCACAAAGTTAATCAAAGTCCCCAGCTTTAGTTCTTTAAGTTAGTATCATTTCTTGTGTGTCGAAAAACAAATCTAGGGAAATGATAATGCCAAAACTATTTTTGTTTATGCCGAAACTCCAGTACATAAGAGTCTTGTACATTGCAAATAGTACAAGCCTTTTGTGCACTAGAGTTTTGAAACGAACAAAAACGGTTTTGGTACCAACAAAAACAGTTTTGACATTATCATTTCCCTTTAATTAGTTATTGATTTTAATAACTTTAAGTTATTATAATTAACCTTCAATCAAAGTTTTAGCATACAAGAATCCAAACGTACAACCTATTTGGAGAACACGCGTGCATGTAGATGGAGATGAGAGGCAGGATGGGGATGGGGACGAAAATCATACAAGACTGATGACAGTCGGAATTTTTATCCCATATTATACTTCACCGTCTTGTGAAATCTGCAAACAAATATTATTAGGTAGTTCTAACCTTACATTTTGGTGCTCTACAACATTGATTAATTGTACTCATACTGTATGTAATCCATCGTCGTCTACTCGTCTACAATATGTGAGAATGAAGAAGCCCTTGAGGCGTCTTTGTAGATTAAAAAAACACGAAAAGAAAAGAAGTGAAGAAACCCTATCTTGCTCAGGATATAATTAAGCATACTGATAAAAGGTAAAAATAAATATTAATTAGGACTAATAGAGGACAAATGGAAGTCGTATTCAATCCTAACAAAGTGACACAGTCAATTTCACAAACATACTCAATGCAAGTAGTATGTTCCCAAATCACGGAGGCAATAGTAATACGAATCAAGAAATTTGAAAAGATTTCTAGAGTTCCTGCTCAATCTGTTTTAGAATTCTCTTCCTAAACAAAATTAAATGCAGTCATATGATATTAAAATTGGGTTGTACCTAGTTACACATGACTGAAAAGGGAGCCTGGATAGCCACCGCTACACCGCTCAATGGCCTCCCATGATCCTCAATGCATACCACCTGAGAAACTGAAGCAGCAATGGATACAGATCTCGAAACACAGTAGCCATTGTTGTAAAGGATGACGCCATTGCCTTGAGAACCTAGTGAAGATCAATGAAAATTGACCAAACCACATCAAAATGACTCTATTCCCTATGAAATTGAATCGACAGGGGCAATGAACCGTCGAAATCTCCGAAGAGTCAACGGCCCAATCCAACAGTCGGTAAATAACTCTCCCATTCTAGAATGCCACAAAGATACTGGAGATGGAGAATAGATTTCATCAGGATCAAGTGGTGGGTTTGAGTCGGATCAGAAAAAAAAAAGGTGGTGGGTTTGAGGCACTTCTCCATAATCAGAGAAGCTAGCTTGCAATCGAGTCGTTTGATAGTATGCCAAGGGTTCTTACAATTGAGTTAAAATGTTTCCTCACCAACAGATGCATTCCATTGTTAGATTTTTAAAAGGTACACTTAGGATTGTAAAAAGATTCAACTGTCAAGGGGAGGAAACAGGTGTGCCAGTTATGGAAGGGTGGCAAAGGGGCATGAGATAGGTTTGGGATTCGTAGAAATTGGTTGGGGCATTTTTTGAAAGCAAAAAGTAGAAAACATTTTCGTGCTTTTAAAAGTAGTATATAGATAGATAGATATATAAAGCTATCATCCAATATTGAGGTTTATTTGCAAAAAGCAATTTGGCCAATGAAAACCCATAAAACAAAGCATTGGATAATTACCCCTGTTGTCTTTCGTCTCTGTTTCGGCAAAATGCTAAAAGGTAATGCAATTTCAATTTAATTATTCCTAGGACAATACTCTTGTTTATACTGTTTACTAATCAAGTATCCTCAAAGGGAAGGCGGGGTGGGGAAACTATCTTCCCGAATGCTAGAAAACAAAACAGAATGTCTATAGCTTCTCGCAACCAATCATTCTAACAACCAATTTTACGTGGAAGAAGAAAAATTAAAACACCAACTCAAGTAGTTTATATGTACTAAAACACCTCGGGGCATAGAACGAATGCCTCAGTCGCACTCGTACCTGGAAAAAATGAAAGATACAGTTAGAATCCCATAAGGCTAACTGGAGGCAAAGGCTTAAAATATAGAAGAAAACCAAGATAAGTAACTCGTCGGTGAAACCCCATAATGGATCAACCACAATCTCACCTACTCATGTGGCCGATTAGTATACCATGTCAATGCTGCCGCCACCTCACTGTTATCCATAGCAAAAAGAACCCCAAATTTGGATTTCCACAGACAAACTAATCACCACCTAATGCAAGAGAGATCCAAAACAAAAGCACTAACTACAAGAAAAAATGGCTTTCCCGGAGTTTATAAAACACCGGTTAAAGTGAAATAAGCGCCGGCAAAAGTCTTCCCGGCGTTTTTGGTAAATGCCGCGACTGCCGGGCTCGGAAATACTATACGGCGTTTGGTAAACGCCAGGAAAGGACCCGGCGTTTCATAAATGCCAGTAAAAGTTTTTTCCGGTGAGCGGAGCTGGTGACTTTGACTGGGGTTTGTTAAAAACGCTGGGAAAAGTAGACGTTTAAGGAACGCCAGTAAAAGTGTTCCGGTGACCAAATCCGGGCACATTTTACCGGGGATCGTTAAAACACCGGGAAAAGTTTGGAGTTTTTCTGTTTAACAAACACGGAGAAAATTTTGTGGGCGAGGTAAGCTTGTCTTTTACCGGGGGTTTTTTAAAAGCAGGGAACTTTCCGCCAATTAATAAACGCCTGAAATAACATACACAAACGCCGGCAATATATCACAGGATTAATTTAGAAAATTTTGCCCTATTGCACCATTTTTCGCATCCAATTAACTAGTTTACAGCATACTTCTCAAACTCATCTAACATATAAAGCTCTCAAAGTATTAATACCTTGTTCTTTTTACAATTCAAAAAGAATTTTTAAAAAAATTCCTCATAGATTCCCTCTAGATTCTTCCTACTTTCAACATTTCTCTCTATCTCTCTCCACTTATTACCCCTACTATTTTTCAAACATGAAACACCAATCCAAAACAAAGCATAAATGTCTCATAACACAACTAATGTCAGAATACATCCTGCCATAACCCATTGTTGTCTTTCAAAATCTCTACTACATTCAACCAAATATTTTCCAAAATACAAAAAATCCACCATAATAGATGAACATTAGGTCTTGGTACCGCCATAGTAGACAAACATCACATTACGTCAAGTAGCCACTTGATTCTACACCGTCTTTAACTTCGACAAACCAAAAATCAAACAACAAAATAAGAGAATCAGAACACTAGCTTGGTATTGGAACACTATATTAAGACCAAAATAAACTC
>BPLS01024102.1:4367-21504 GCA_019656275.1 Rhododendron kiyosumense | reverse complement strand
CCCAACTTGATGTACCCTTTGTCAAGTTTTCTTAATAAAATTTTTTTGCCGATCAAAAAAAAAAAAAAGTCATGGAACACATTGGTACATGTTCAAGCCCACCGTGTCACAGAATTACGAAAGATGTACGATGGACTGCCCTACGGGGACCGGAGACCATAATGTTTATGGGCCCTAAGTGGCTATACAGAGTTTAGACCTGGGTACGTGGTGCTTGGTATGTTACCGAGATGAGTCGGGTATGAGGCTACAAATGAAAAACGTTCAAAATGATTCTACTTGATTTGCAATCCTTGTTTATTGAGCATATCTTTATTGTTAGCCATGTTAATTGTCCTCGTATTGCATATACTAACCCGGACGTTTTATATTTTCAGGTGCAGAGTAAGTAAGTAGGGAGCTGAGTTGGAGTATTTGAAAGATTTAGTTTTAGAAATCTGTATTGCTTTGGAGGTTTTTAGGCCCACCATGTATATTTATCTTTAGGACTTATAATTATTGGAGATGTAATTATTTTGAGATAATGTAAAAAATTCGGGTCGTCACATCTACTCTACAATAAGCATTGCACATGCTTATTACTATTGAAAAAGTTTTTAATGAGACCATATCATGAATGAAAATTTGCATTCCTAATTAGAAACTTTTGGTCTTTAATTTGTTTTAAGTTTCTTATAGGAAGGCAAAATTGTAAGCTAGCAATATTTATGAGATGGTGGCTTTGTAAGCATCAGAAATAGCTTATTGTAGAGTAGAATACTAAAATGAAAACCGAACTTAATTAATATTCATGATGTGAAGGATGAGTTAGGGCTTGACTGTGTGTAAAATCATATTTATCTTGCAATGCAAACTTCAATCTTCTTCATTTAATTGAGTCAAAAAATCGTCATCATTTGCTTTATAAACCCGTTGTGTGATGAGATTTATGTTAGGTCAAATCATATAATAGACTAACATAACTTAGATTAATCTTTAGAGTGAAAAGCTATGTATATAGGATCACCCAATCTCCTTCAATAACACAATTGTCCCCAACATTAATAGGGTGACGTTGAAAGAAGAAACGAAAACACTGAAGATTACATCTTTAGCGTATCTACATAAAGAATCACTAGCTAGGATCCCACTTTGTGTAAGCAAAACTGTGAAGAATTTTTTGTCACTACTACGTTGTTCATTATGAAGAAAGAGCAAATAAAAATAAAGGCGAAAACAACATAATGAACAACTTTTTGTTGACGTTATTCATGATAACATAATTATTTGAAAGGTTCATTTCTAGTTTTGTGCGCAGCCTAAAAGTGGTAACATGAAAAAGCAACATGGTAAAATATTGCTATTAACTATTGGTGCGATTAGTTAAACATTATCATCTCCCCATATTAAAAACACGGTCGTATGAACCCTAATGAAGGGTAGGAGATGGCTGTAACTTTCAGGAGTTCGAATTGTCCCACTTGGGCGTGGGTATTCTTTTTTTTATTTGTTGGGGTTATTTCTCCCCTTAACAGGGTTGTAGTTGAGTTGAGCTTCTTTATCCTGTTGGTTCAGTTATTGAAATTAGTTATCTCGTGGACTCTCACACAATGAATGTATGTAGTGTCCCATAGGTTGTACTCTGTATTACATATATGATGTAATAATCTCTCCTACCTATTTGAAAAAAAAAAAAACCTACAATCTAAAGACATTCAAAGATGAATTGGGTATTCACCCTCAATGTTTATTTTGATAGTACGATCAGTACTAATCGAAGTGGCGTTTGGTCTAATAATTTGGCCGGATTATTTTTTTGTGTTTATTTAAAAATAAAGTCACCATTTGTTATAGTTTTGAATTGATTTCTTTGTGGATTATTGGTTTATTTTAAAGAAGTAAATCTAAAAAAACAAAATTAGAAGTGGACATGCGATGCGTTTAAACGTCAATATAAATTGAGATGAAATTCTTCCCACCGACGTTGAAAAACCCCACTTTTCCACCACCACCTTTATCGGTTCTACCGTGTGTTTATTGTTGATCTGGACCGTTCATCTTGTAGACCTCACATAATAGTGTATCATGCAATAAATAAACTTGATCGAACATCGATAGGAGTATCAAAAAATTAAATTTTGCTTTGTAAAATGAATAGTTTATCTTTATTATTATTGACAGAAATCAGATCGTCTATTTTATAAATGAAAATTTTAATTTTAATATATCTATCGACTTTCGATCAAGCTGATATTTTGCATAGCAATACTATATTGCGGGTCTTAAAATATGAATGGCCTCCAATTCATAACCGTCCAAAAAAATCCCACAGGAACCAAACATCACAGTACACCTACCCTAATTTGTAATCGTCAAACATACATAAAATAATTGAATCATAATCTGTAAGTTTGAACTTTCAAAAAATTCCTGGCATGGGGAATCTATCAATATCCTAAGGGAATGTAGTTGATCTCTCAAAAAGCATCCAAACTCCCAATCCTTAATTTCTAGATTTTCCATTTTGTTTAAAAAAAAAAACCCCACATAACCTGTCTCACACCCGGGAAATTATCCCCACGTCCATAGTCCATACCCCATGTTAGCCAACTTCCATGCCCTCCCTCCTTTCCAGCATGCCACCTGCCCACTACAACACCATGTCCACCACGTCTAAGCTCCCCATCCCCATTCTTTTCAGGAACAAAAACTAAAAATAAAAACCCCACGTCCTCATTTTCCCCTATTTTCCTATTCTTCTACTATTTATTCTTTCTCATGCAACTCCTCACCATTTCCGTTTTGCTGCCAGAAGGTGAAGTTTACAAATTAATCGATACATAGTAAGTCCACCACTATATCTTTCTCATGTATCTTTAATTTTCCCACAATTTCTCTCCTAATTAACGGAATCGATTCGAGTTTTTGTTCCGTAAATTTCTCTCCTAATTAACTTTAATTTCCCCACATTGCATTAGGAGATTGCTCACTTCCCTACAATGTTTGGTTAGTTCTCATTAATTGTTCAAAGGTTACTTAGCAAAAAAAAAATAAATTACTGCTCAAAGGTTAAAAAAAATTGTATCCATGTACTTTTCTTGCCTCTTTCTTTAATATTCCCACATTTCCTTTTCTAATGGTGTTATCACTTTTTTGTCTCTAGATTTTGATTAACAAATTGTGATCACCAACATTTGGTTTCAATGCTCAAAACTTTCATTTAAATTCATTTGGTAGGTTTATGGTCTTGACAATTGAAAGTAATTCGGTTTTTTAGCAAATTCGATTAGTTTTTTACTTTTGAAAATATTCTTAGTACTGTTTCGTAATCATTTGGAATTGAAATTCTTTTCGTTAAACAGTAAGGTCACTTTTTATATACAATTTTTGGTGGCTAGAAAAGTCGATTTGTACATTTTGATTAGAGAAGTATACTGATCCATTAAAGATAGATTTCTAAATTGACATTTATTACTTACATTATTCACATTTGGGATTATTCACATTTGGGATGACCATTAACTATGAGATCATAGTTACAAGAAGTAGGTTACGGCACAAATTATCGACAATCAATTACAGTACTACTTAGTGGACCGTTTTTCGGAATGGATGATCAAGATTTTTAGGTTGATACACTAAAAAATTGCCCCACATTGTTTTTCTAGAGTACTTTTAAGTTCAAATTCAATACTCTAACATTTTACTAGCGTTTGTGCCTATTCTATGCACGGGCAAAACTAACCCGTCCTAGCGTTCAACCCGTCCTATGCACGGGCAAAACTAACCCTTTTTAGTGTTGTGCCCGCTTGACCCTACTTTTATTAATTGTCCCGTGCATCGAACGGGCACAACGCTAGAACGGTTTATTTTTGCCCGTGCATAGAACGGGTTGGTTTTGCCCGTGCATAGAACGGACACAAACGCTAGTGTAATGTAAATCCCTGTATACCACATGGAAGACATGGCTGGGACTCATAAATTGGAAATAGAGGAAACCCAATTGTACTAGCACGTAAATTTTACCAGCACGTAGAGTTCTCACAACTTGGGAAGATGATGGTCAATGACGTGATTTAATAATTAATATCCGTCAAGAAGATGCAGAGAATATTTATTAATGCTGAAAGTATCCTTAAAAGGTATTAATTATCAAAACACGTCCTTAACCGTAATTGTTCTTAAGTTTTAAAGCCCAGTAGAGCAATGGAAAGTAGAAAACTAAAATAGCAATGGTAAAAATTTAACGGATTTAAATGGCAGGGGCCTAATTGATTAAGGGCTCAGTATCTATTTCCGCGTCTCCATCACCGCATCTTTGACTTGCTCGGCCGGCCTCTAGAGCTAGCCTTCGCATCCCATCCCCCTCATAGCAATATCCATTTGACCCTGGGCGCCAGGTTCCGCACCACCGCTTCCAGGATGGCTCTTTCTCTCTACACCTCCGCTCCAGGCCAGGCTACACGCCACCTTCCCAGACGGCTGTTTCTTTTCTCTCAAAATTGATTTCCTGATTAACACGGGGATTTCTTAATTTCCGTACATCTCACGTAGAACACCACACACTAGTAATTAAAAAAATTAACTCCATTGAACATTTATACATATGTGAACAAATTGTATAACCTGGAATCTCCACATGATATCGAACATTTGCTTATAAATCCTAATCAAGTTTAATTTTTTCATATATCTTTTTATGTGAGATGTGCGGAATGAACATTTCAGATGGACAGTTGTATGGGGAGGTCAGCTGAGCACGCAGATAGATAGTTGTCTGAAGAAGGTAAGCTAAACAATGCCCTGCTGATTATCATGTTAAGTGAATATTGATAAACATAGCGTCTCAACATTTTCAACTCATTTACATGGAGATAATGGTTTGGTTAGAATGCCAACCAAATTTTATTTTTCAAACGACGTTGTTTCAAATTAATCAATATTGGGTCACAATTACTATAGTTAAAGTCAATATTCTAGACGAGATCTAAAAATACAATGGAAGTGATCATTATCGAAGTAGATCTGGAAAAGATGCACATTTGCCTATACCATGATTATTTTGTTCAGTTGACCTCCATACAACTAATGATCCAACCCTTACAAGCCTTAATGTTTTGGGATATCGAGAGCTATGTAAACAAATTAAACAAAATGGAATGTTAATTTATGCTTAAAATCACGTGGACCATCTAGGTTATAGCTAGTACAGTTTGTTGAAATATCTACAAATGTTTGACCGAGTTAATTTTTTTTACTAATGTGATGTCCTTCGTGAGATGTACAGAATGAAGATCACTTTTGTGTGTCCTAAGTGGGACCCAAAACTTGATGATTTGGATCAATTTTTTACGCTCCTTTTTTTTTTCCGGTAAAACTATTATTTTTTACGACTCCTTATTGTATGTATTGCAAAAACTCAAAGTCAGAACCAGGAAACACAAAAAATGGACACACGAACAAACTTACAAAAAAAAAAAAAAAAACACAATTAAGAATCAAATTTAACGAACAAAAATTCAAATTTAACTTCTCCTCTTTAATTCTATCAAATTTAATGAACAAATCGATCCGACATTATATATTCATTGTGGTTCATACGAAACTGTTTTTTTTTATATGGGGGGAAAATAATGCTTAACTAATCGAACCAGTAGTTAGTTAATAGTAATGTTTTACCATGCTCTTTTTTCAGGTCACCACTTTTAGGAAGACTAGAAATAAACCTATCCAATAATCATGTGGTGATGAAGAACGTCAACAGAATTGTTTATTTTGTTGTTTCTGCATTTACTTTTATTTGCTCTTTCTTCATAATAAACAACATAGCAGCAAAGAATTTCTTCATGGATATGCTAACACAAAATGCGATTATAGTGATTCTTTGCACAGATACGATAAAATGTATCTTCAGTGTTTTCATTTCTTCTTCCAAAAACATTGGAGTAACGTTGGAGATTTATTTGTGATTGAAGGAGATTGGGTAAGCCTATAGCCGTATGTATATCATTTTCACATTAAGGATAATATTGAAGGACAGATGATTGTTTAGGAAGTGAACCTTCTCGAGTCAACATTTTTAACAGAACACAATCAAACTTGAACTTTTGAAAATACAAACCTCTTCACGTATCGAATTCATAAAACAGATGATGACAAAGTTTGCATACGAGAAGAAGACTGAATTTGGCAGTGCGGATTTCGTACATTAAGGGTTGATGTGTAAAATTGTATTTATCTTGCACTACCAACTTCAATCTTCTCCTTGTGTCCAAAATTCATCATCATGTGCTTTATAAGTTCGGCCGTTTTAATTGTGAGGAGGTTTGTATTTTCAAAAGATGAAGTTCACTTGTGCTCGGTTAAAAGTGTAAACTCGAGAAACTTTACTCCTAGAACAATCATCTATCCATTGGGAGACGTGTTAGGCCATATCATATTATAAACTAACATAATTTAAATTTATCCATAGCATAAAAAGGATATATAAGACTGTAGGTTCACCCAATCTCCTTCAATAACGCATTCATTCCCAACATTAATCGAGTGTTGTCATGAGAAGAAATGAAAACGGTGAAGATATATCTTTATCATATATGCACAAAAAATCACTAGGATCACACTTTTTGTAAGCAGAACAATGAAGAAATTCGTTGTCATTATGAAGGAGCAAATAAAATAAAGGCCAAAAGAACAGATTTAACAATTTTGTTGGCCGGTAAAAGGTTCATTTCTAGTTTTCCTAAAAAAGGAACATGGTAAACGTTACTATTAACTACTGGTTAGATCAGTAAAACATTATCATCGCCCAATATAAATAAAAACACTACCATATTAACCGCAACGAATATATAATATCAAATCGATATGTTCTTCGCCAAGTTTTATAGGATTAAAGAAGAGAAGTTAAAGTCTTGGATTATTTTTCCATATTGAAAACCTGATTAAACAATTTTAAGAGACAAGTGGGGTACACAACACGTAATGTAAGATAACAAAAAACAGCTGCGTCGGTAAACTGGCTTACATGTACTAAGTATTATCATTCTGTAAATGTAGGGAACTCCAAAGTAATCCGATGATGATTTTTCTTGAATGGATAGGAAGCTCTTGCTACGTAGAACGACTTTAATACTTGAAACAAAGTTTGATTGTTTTCCCCAGCCAAACGAGACACAAAACTGATTTGCTTTCGAAAAAATTACTCAAAACACCTTGCACACCCCCATGACTTTGAACTAAATTTTCTTAAGTGATTGCATAGATCCCTTTGACAATATTACCCAAGTTCCAAAGAATGCGGCTATTTTTTACACTCCTTTTCTTTTTTCGGTAAGACTATTATTTTTTAGGACTCCTTATAGTTTTATATATCGAAAAAACTCAAAGTCAGAACCAAGAAACACAAAAAAAATATGGACATACAAACAAAATTACGAAAAAAATCACAAGAATATTAACGCTACTAGTGCTAGGACAGTTATCATCATTTAATTAACTTGGAGAAATAAGTATTTCATGCGAACGAGACGAGAGGACGAACCGATGGAAAAAGCAGTAGATAGAGCATACAGAGCCACTCAGCCACACGAACAAAATGCGGAACAGAAAGCTTCAACACCCTCTCTGTCGCGTACGAAAGGCTTCCTTCAAGAGGATGTTGCGGTAAATTCTCAGACATTTGGATTGATGGCATATACCAAGCAACAGTACAAGTCGCTTCAGTTGCTGGTACAAAATAAAGAGAACAATCAACTGGGAATGCTCAGATCGAATATGGAAAGAAATTTATGTTCGCTTTTCCCAAGCCTAACCTTGATTTTTGGTGGAGGAATATCAAAGAAATTGGGACAAATGGTGGCTGCCCATTTCTCGGCAAAAACAGGAAGAAACAGGGGAAGAGATATTGCTCTTTGGAAAGCAGAGGAAAGAGACGAAAAAAGGGGGCAGCACTCACTCGCCCTACATTCCTTACATCTATTCTAATATATAAAGGGAGAGCACCCCTTTGGTGTCTCCCCTTTGGTGTCATGTATTTCCCTTTTTCATAAGTAACCTGTTAAAAAAAGGAAAAATCAATACAAAAGTACTGTAATTAAGGATATATTTGACATTTAAACACAAAAAAACTGCCAAAAACCCCAATTGCCCCGTTCCAATATTTTCTCACTCTCTCATTTGCCTTCCACAAAACACAAGTTAGTATTTTTTTCAACCACATCCTCCCCACCCGAAGGCAAAGCTGATTTCTCCCCACTTTTTAACCCTCCTCCTAAATTTTTAAGTTTTAGATTCATTTGTGATCTGGGTTGGTTTCCAATTCCATTTATCTTGAAGGGTAAGTTGACGGATTAGTGCTTCAATTGGTGGGCATTCATTGTTGGAGTTTGTCCCACGTTGGTTAATTATCTCCTTATGAGCCTGGGTGGCCTCTCCATTCTTTGCCAATTGGTTTGGAATTGGATGCTTTAACATAGTATCAGAGCTAGATTTTCGGAGGCTTTTCCCCTTTGTTTGTACCATAGTTGCACTCTGTTTCATTGTGATCCGTGTGTTACGGATCCTTTGTTTACCTCTCCACGTGTGAGTCGGGGTCACTTACCGGAGAGTGTTGGGATTTGTCCCACATCGGTTAATTATCTCCTCCAAAATTAGTATATGAGCCTGGGCGGCCTCTCTATTCTTTGCCAATTGATTTGGAATTGGATGCTTTAACATTCATTGTTGTATTCTCTCTTTTTGTTGTATGGACTATACATGTGTAATTTATGGCCTCAGTTGACTGAAAAGATGAGATTGGTTTCCTTGAATCTACTGGGTCGGCACGGGAAGGATTAACATTACCTGCTGACAAGGTAAGTCTATCACCCTATTTTCGTCATGTATCTTCGCTTTTTTTGACACAATCCTCTATTAATTAATGGTGTTTCAACCTTCTGTTCATCAAATTACATACATGATTGCTCAATTTGTTAGAACGTTTGTTTCACTTCTACATAAAAGTTAAAAAAATGTGTACTCATGTATTTTTTCTGACTCGGTTTTCCCACACTCCCTTTCTAATGGAAAAACAATTAATAAGCTCGGTTCATAAGTGTTTCGTTTCAGTGCTCATTCACTGCTCAATGATCCACTGCTCAAAGATCAGTTCTAACATAAGTTTCATGTACATATTAGTACGTTATGTTCGCATAAGTCGAAATTTTTGCCATTTTTCTTTCTCCATTCGTGAGTTCTTTTTTTGTCCTAATATATTCTTATGTTGGGTATGTAGTATAGTAATAGGCAAGTATATTACAAGTGTAAGATAATTTCCGAATAAAGAAAAATTCATACATTTCTGTGACTTGAGAGAGGGGAAGACTAATGTGACGCAGACGGTTGGATTTTTGGGTTCTCAAAATTACAGGTAAATGGAAATCACATTTTTTACTATTTTTTAATATTCCGTCTCCGGCCTATGTTGGCCATGGGATTTGTCCCACATCGATTAATTATTTCCTCCAAAACTAGTATATAAGCCTGGGCAGCCTCTCCACCCTTTGCCAATTAGTTTAGAGTTGGATGCTTTAACATGGTAGTAGAGCTAGATTTTCGGAGGCTTTTCCCCTTTGTTTGTATGTTATGGATCCAATTTGGGGGGTCGCAAGTGCGGAGGAGTGTTGGGATTTGTCCCACATCGATTAATTATCTCCTCCAAAACTAGTATATGAGCCTGGGTGGCCTCTCCACTCTTTGCTAATTGATTTGGAGTTGGAGGTTTTAACAGCCTAATTAATGGGAACCGGGGACACAGCCATGCATTGGCTGCCAAGCATTGAAACGGCAACGTTTCGACCAATGAAGCAGCAGCCACGCCGAACAAGCATTGAAATGTGTCATTTTCAAAACTAGTATTGTATAAGTTCATTGGTTGGCAGACTTGTTATTTATTTTTTTATTTTTGTGGGGCCCGCTGCTCATTACGGATCCTACAAAGATAATTCAAGCCGCAAATTATCCTTAAAATATTTTGTTTCAGTATTTGTAGAGCACCCTATGAATTTTGAAACACTCAACGAATAATGAAATGGCCCTTACCGATATCGAATTGTGCAATTTTTTTTTTCAGAAAACCATAAAAAGGTATTTTAAGAATAACTTACGGTTTAAATCATCCTTGTAGGACCGTAATGGGTCCAAAAAACCAAAAAAAAAATCCTTAAAGAATTGATTTCCTTAACGTGGATCCAAAACAATGTAGCTATTTTCTTTCTTTAATGATATCTTTTATTTTTTTGTGGGCCCATTACAGATTTTAAAAAGATAATTCAAATCGCGAGTTATTCTTAAAATATTTTTTTATAGCATTCTAAAAAAAAATTAGCTTAATCCAATGTCAGTAAGGACTGTTTCAGAATTCGTAGGGTTCCATACGAATATTGAAAAAATTAGCACAATCCGATATGGGTAAGGGTTGTTTCGCTCTACGAATACTAAAACAAAATATTTGAAGAATAACTTACTCTTTGAATTATCTTTGTAGGACCCGTAATGGGCCCCACAAAAATCAACAAATAAATAACAAGTCTGCCAACCAAAGAACTTAGTATCCAAATAGTTTTCAAAACGACGCATTTCAATGCTTGTTTGGTGTGGCCGCTGCTTCTTTGGTCAAAACGCTGCCGTTTCAATGCTTGGTAGGGTGCTTGGCACCCAATGCATGGCTGCGTCCCTGGTTCCTAATTAATGAGTTTCGACTTTTTTTTGCTCTCCAATTTTTTAAGTTAAGTAAGAGGCTGTGCTCACCAACTACAATAATTCTACTCCAAAGTAAGTGATTGTCCAATTCATATCTCATCCAACGTGGAAAGGTTTAAGAAATTCATGTATTCATGCCATTTTCTTATTTTCCCGGCCAACCTAGAGTTGAGTTCTCATGCAGCAAAGGCATATGTTACTAAATTTCGATTGATTTTTATTTTTTCCTTGCCTCCTTGGCTTTAAGGTTTCCGCAATTGTTACCCAACATTTACGTGATGGCCAATATATGTTTGGAAAGGGATAGAAAGTTACATTAGTCTACACTAGAGGCCGAGGCACACGCGGTGCGTGTGCAAGTCGGATTTTCACAACATTTGTGAAAATTTGATCAAATAAAAAGTGAGAAGCATTTTTACAAAAAAAATTGTGAAAATCCGACTTGCCACGCATCGCGTGTGCTCCAACCTCTAGTTTCACTTTAAATACTACTAGCGTTCTTGCATACAAAGTGGATATGGGCTTTCCCGAACACTTGGGCCCATTAAAGATAAAGCTAGCCCATTACAAATATAAAACATGGTCCAAATACAAACATAACATTTGGTCCAATTACAAAAAGATAATAAAGCATTAATTTTAACAATTTACTCACCTGCATTTTATCTACAATTAATAACTCCCATGATTTGCTATAAGCACAAGCCTCCAATTAAGCTCGTGATAGGCACATGTTCTAACCGCATGGTATGACGTAATGCACATCGCGATCGCGACAATTATGTTCATGATCACATACCAGAATTAAACCTCCAGTAAACATGCAGATTGTCCTTTGGTCCAACAGCATCAGAAGGTACACTACTGGGTGTAATTAAGGAAGTCAGGAGTTTAACACCTCTAAGGGAGAAATTTCTGAGTGCAAATTGGGTATAGTCCACGTGCATGATAGTACCCAAACCCATCTGAGCCTTCTAAAATATACATGTTTTGAATGCTTGAGATCCGAACACTCTCTCTCCTACTCAGCCGATCACTTTCTCTCCTCTTCCTCTTCCTCTTTGATTACTCAGTGATCTTCTCTTTACAGTTTTGTTTGTGTTCCACCGTTTTGGTTTGTGCGTTTACAGGTTTTAAGGAGATCGAAGATGAAAGGCAAAATATTTAGCAGGTATAACTTTGTGATGCTTGGATTGCTCCTCCACGTGGGCTCTATATACTGGGGAACAAAACAAAAAATACCGAGCATGCTTGATTAGGATTCTGTATGCTGGTTTCTCAAGACAAAGTTACAAGCCATATATATCTAACTTTGTCTTGAGAATCCAGCAACCAGATTCCCAATCCACAGCATGCTCGGTATTTTTAGTACCCAAGTAAATACCGCACATGTGAAGGACAATGAGCAGTCCAAACATAACGAAGTTATACCACCTATATATTTTGCCTTTCATCCTTAAAACCTGTAAACACACGAACCAAAACCGTGGAACACAAACAGATTTGTAAATAGAAGATTACCGAAGAGGAAGAGGAGAGAAAGTGGTTGGCTGAGTAGGAGATAGAGAGTGTATTTGGATCTCGACTGTCCAAAACATATTTAATTTGGGCAGCTCAGATAGGCTGTTGGGTACCATGTGGATTATACCCAATTTGCATCCAAAAGTTTCTCCCTCTAAGGTGCTATGCTAATCTAACAAACGTGATGACTTGATGGACCGCCCAGCCCTTTGGAATGCATGCAGTGCAGGGCATAACTTGTCTGCATATACGGCCTTTTATAGGGAGAAAAAAAACAGAACTCTGTAAAGTAATGGCCATATATTATAGCCAGTACTAATATTTTGGAGAAATATAAGGAGACTTGGTCTCACTAGGCTGTCGACTAATGCCACGTTTCCTGATTTTATGGGGAGAAAAACAGAACCCTTGGATGGCCATATAGCCCCTACTATTTTGGAGAAATATAAGGAGACTTCAGTCACGCTAGCTAGGCTTTCGAATAATGCCACGTTTCCTGATTTTTCTTGGGGATGGAGTGAACTTTTTGGGGATGATAATATATGTAGGAGTGACCGGTTTATAGGGGATGCACCGAATCTTTTGGGGATGTAAAAGTGGGGTTCAAGAAACTAATTTATAATGAAAAAAGAAAACTTCGATTATATTGGGGATGGAACAAATGCAGGTGGGCCCCTACTCTCTTTAATTGTTTTGGGTTCATTTTGGTGTCTATCTTGATCCTCGCGAGATTCTAATTTTTTGATACAGAGATTCTAAAATTTTGTTCTGAAAGATGATTATGAGGATGCAAAAGTATGTTTTGTAATTCAAAAAACATTATGGGGAATGAAAGTTTCGGGAATAAATTTTTTTGGAAATGCAATGAAATTTATGGGGATGCTAAATTTTATTATTGGGGATGAAATGATTATTTCTGGGATTCTTATGAAATTTTGGGGATGTAAGTTATTATTACTGATGGAAAGAACATTAATATTATTGGAACATTTTCCCCATTTTATAATGTTCTCTTTCCATAGCAATAACAAATTTCATCTCCAAAATTTCACAAGAATTCTCAGAATATTCACTCCATCGCCCAACTGCAATTGCATCCTCAAAACTTAACTTAGCATTCCTAGATTTTCTGTAGCATCTCCAGAATTTTCATTCCATCCATAATAAAGAGTGAGCATCCCAAGCTTGTTTTTATGACAACTTCCGATAAAACACAACTATCTAAAATTGAATCTCAAGCTCGTTTTACGCCTTTTGAGTTGAAAAATCGAAGCAGCTGAAACCTGAAAAAGTTGTACCAATGACCTAACACCCTACCTTTTTGAAGTACCACTGCTTAAATATGTTGATTCAAATTTTACGGCAAATAAGCTGCAAATAACTGGACATGCTTGTGCAATCTGTTTATGCTCAACTGATTTCACGAGCAAGCTCTTATTATGATAGCCCCCTTGAGGCCTAAACGAACACTGATGACTCTTTCTTGTTCATACAGAGGTGTGCAATCGACGATGACTATCCTTCATTCAGGGATTCTTCCTGATCCAGTAACAAGTCTTGCTCTGAATACCCAATCTGAAGAAGATTTAACAAACGCCTCTTATGTTGATGTTGCGGTTGAGGAAACATCAATCACAACCGATCATCAAGAAGACATGGAACCCATTGATGCCAATGTGCAGGGCACCATTTGACTTGGCCAAATGGTTGTCGTGTAAGTGGAGCACAGGAACAGGGCCACGCATTGGGTGTGTCCGGGACTACCCAATGGAGCTACAATTCCGAGCACTCGAACAAGTTAACCTTTCTGACGCAGCGGAATTCACGAGAGATTAGTTAGCGTACTAATCCAAACGAGATAATCACCCCGTCGCAACGAGCAATTCTTGCGCACAAGAATGAAAGAGAAATTCTCTGCAATATTATTAATCAAAAGCTGCATAAACCCTAAGTTACAAACCTATTTATAGGCAAAACCCTAGAAACCCTAAAAATAAGCTTGGAAAATAAAAAGTCCCATAATTTGGGGCTTTTCCTAAAATTGAAAACGGGAAAGAAAAACAAGACTTTCCCAAAAAGAATCAACTGAAAAGGAAATACGATCTAGGAGTTATTAACGAAACAAATATTTCCTAAAACGGCAAAATAACGCAATTGAAAGCCTAAACGAAGGAATTAGGCCGAAAAACACCGTTCATCATCAACCTTTAGGGTTAATGAGTATGGACCGGAGCGCGAAAATAAGTCAGCCCACCAAGTTTGGGCCTATTCCGAGCTCGTCCAAATCTAACCAATTTGGGTAATCCGAAATTAAACATCGTTTGGACTTTCGGGGCTTGGCTCGGTCCAACTGATCATGGAATTGGGCCTCCACGTGTTCTACATCACTTTCTCACACCCCGAATCGCTTCTCCGCCCGATCCCTTCTCCAAGGCCCAGCCCAAAAGTTAGGCTTTCTCCCAGACTAGCATACATGGGAGTCCCAAGTCCAAGGACCCCTGTTCCCACTGCTAGCTAAGGCAGTTGGCCAAATGGAATAGGAAATAAGCTCAATCATCAATGCTTGGTAAGTTGGAGCCTTATACATATGGATCAACACCAGCAGTACTTGAGTAGTAGGGCCTGACTTGATTTCTTCATTATTTTGTACAACTCTAAATTTGATTTGGGTAATAGTAATACTTATTCCCAATTTAGGCTCCTTTTATGTTGTAGTTTTTTTTCTTCTTCTTCTATTGATTCATTCTTGTTGTACTTAGTGATAGGATCGGATTGTGTAGGGAAACCAATGCTAAAGAAGAAACAGTAAAACAGTCTCATTGATTTCTGGAAATAAACCACTGGAAGGAAGTTACAGAAACTGTATTGCATATAACAGAATCAAAGACGGCCCGTGTGTCATACAGTGTCCTTCAAGAAAACTCGCCGCCTTGCCTCACCCAAGGTGTTAGAGGGCATCGTCCGGCGTCTGCTTCCTAGGATACAATGGCTTCACTCAGTTGCAGCGACACCAAACTGAACTGCTCCAAGGATTCAAATGAATCAAATCTGATCCGGGGCTATTCATGGGACCTTTCAGCTGCAGCATATCAATTCTGCCCAAGGACTGAAGTCATCACTGCAACACTTGATGGACAAATGTGGGACGTTATGACTTTCCCAACTGAAGAGCATGGAGGTCTTAGATAATCCAAAAGTCTGGACTTTTCGGCACCTCATAACTGGATGATCGTCGAAAAATTTGATCCAAGTAAAAGGTTCCATTTTATTTTTGTCCCTTTAAGTTTTAGTACTACTAAGAACCAAAAACTAAGCTTTAAGCCGAGCCAAACACATTTACTAGCAATTTAAATGAACTGGTTAACAAGAAAGAAAAGCAACGAATTTGCCAAATAACAACTTTTCATGTCATCTATCAAGAAGCAAATTGGGATGGAATGTAGTTCTATTTAACGATTCAAGTTGTTCACTTTGTAGGTTTGAATATGCATGTCACTCGTGAAGAAAGTGAAGTGGATAGGAGGTCAGTACTATTTAAATGAACCATAGCATCTTCAGAGGAATGAATAATCAGAGTCAGTGAAAACGAATATGATTCACAGTTTCTTAAAAGTGAGTGAACATTACCCACCATATTGAACGGTTTAGATAATTAAATAGCATTGATGATTCTTACTTTCTATCCCCGCAGGAAAATAACCTCTTTCTCAATCATGCGACAAGGTCGCGAGTTCAGTTTTGTTTGTCGCCTTTCTTTAAAAGTGAACATTACTCACCATATTTCCGGTCCAGTTCATCTCCTAATTATACCCTCCCTGCAAAAAATCAACTTAATTGGATATCAATATGCTTGATAAAATCACCAAAATTTGCAGCTCAGCTTAATCGGATATCAATAGGCTCCTTTTTTGGCCGCATAGAATTACTCATGACCGCAAAGAATTACTCTTGGCCGCAAAGAATTACTCCTGGCAATGAAGAATTACTCCTAGCCGCAAATAAATACTCGTAGCCCCATCGAATTACTTCAGGTTGCGAAGAATTACTCTTGGCCGCGAAATATTATTACAGGCCACTACGAATTGCTCTTAACCGCATCGAATTGCTCTTAACCGCATCGAATTGCTTTTGGCCGCATCGAACTGCACTTGACCGCTACGAATTGCACTTGGCCGCATCGAATTGCACTAAGCCAAGTGTAATTCATAGAGGCCAAGTGCAGTTTGATGGGGCCAAAAGCAATTCGATGCGGCCAAGAGTAATTATTTGCACTAGGAGTAATTCTTTGCAGCTAAGATTAATTCTTTGTAAGCTTCTAATCTCAGCCATTTGGCTTCAATGGTTGAGATGGAGTATCTTTTTTTGTGTCCCAGCCGCGCTCTCTCTCTCTCTCTCTATCTATCTATATATATATAGATATATATTCTTCAAATTAGCACATAATTTGGATAGTTTGGTATTCTTCTCTTCTTTTTTTGAAAAATCACAAAGACATTAATGGAGTGTCTTTTTTTGTCCGAAGTAAATAAACTCATATGACAATTGTGTAATATGTGCAAAAAGTGTTAGCACTTTACTGAAAGGAGGAGAATGAGCCTAAACCATTGGATCAAAGGAATCATCCATTCCAACAACTTGTCTTTTGTTAAGTTTGGATGGGCCCTACACCCTTGTGTTATGTATTATAGAAAATTAATTAAGTTAAATAAGAGAATTAACTCCAATGCGAAAATATAGAAACCTGTATATTTTTGTTGGCTTTCAACTTTCAACCCAATGAAGGTGAAGATGAAACTATGACTTATAATCAAGATACAACAAAATCAATACTTTGCTGCCACCAACATATTTCAATGAATCAAATAACCAAATATATAATTAATCAGTTTTTTCCCCT